>PYHX02000147.1:0-16780 GCA_004302925.2 Cochliomyia hominivorax | reverse complement strand
AAAATGGAAAATATATATTGAATTTAAGGATATTAATTTATTTTATTGGCAACAGGTTTTATTAATATTGGAAATGTATAAATATATTTGCTTTTTTCCCCTAAATTGCATATTATTTTGTATAAAGTGCTTGTTTTGCATAAATGAATATAACAATGGAATTTAGTGGCAAATACAATTATTGTTATATTAGTGTAAATAAGTTTCATAAATATAATATTTAAATGTCATCAACGCTTGTACTTCCCGACTGATCAAAAGGGGCCACCACCATTATGTTTTATATATTTGGCACTATAGGACCACTATAGGTGGTAGCATATAGAAATATATAATGTTACCTTAAAGTTTACAGAATCAGAACAAACTTTCCTGCGTCTCCCCATCATCTTCTCGACTGCATCTCTTGCAAGTTTATAGATGTCTCGATATCATAAACACTTATACTCCGACTATTCAAAAGGTGGCACCACTATTAAGTTTTGTAGTTTTGGAACTAGTTATTTCAATCTTTACCGCTGTAGGTGATAACGCTTAAAAAAATAATTTACTGACTCAGAACAACTTCCTGCATTAACTCTCGATATTACACTTATATTATTAAATTAGGTACTTTCGGAACAAGTTATTACATCCTTTACAACTGGAAGTGTTAACACACAAAAAAATATTTCCTTAAAGTGTACCCAAATTAACACAACTTCTTGTGTCCTTTCCATCATCTTTCCTACTGCATCTCTAGTCTGGACAAAATTAGATACCAAGAATGAAACCTTGGGAAAATTGATGGTAACGTTTCAAGTAGCTCCTATAGAAATGTTCACTCGGAATTTCTTATTAGGCTAAATCCATTTGCCACATTTCAAAAAGGTTTCCAATTTCATGAATGAATGCAGCTCCCATACAAATTCAGGAAAATTTTAGAATTCTTGGTAAAAGATAAAGGATATAGTAAAGGTGAAGGAAAATAGGTGATATTCAATGAATTATTTCAATCTTACTCGTTTTAACATAGATTTGTCCTAAAAATAGCAAATTTTCAGTGGAAAAACAATAAAGACGATGAAGTGATGGTAATTTATCTCTTTACTTTATGCCTTGTAGAGGTGTGGATAAAAAATTACGCTCGCAAGTTTCTCTCTCTCCTCTCGCTAAGATGCATTTGGATGACTTTTACACAGACAGAATACGACCGTTAACTCTCAGCTTGTTAAAAAAACATACTGAATGTAGTCAACATGAAACTCTTACCGAAGTTCGTTGATGTTGTACACTTTTTAATGTATCTTCACTGTAAAACATTTATAACTGTTTCGAAAAATGTGAAAAAGAGAGAAATAATATTTTTTGCGAATTTTTTATATAAATATTTTAAGTCTTGTATATAATCAAAAAAATGAAAAAATGGTGAATCCATAAACATAAACGACATTATCTTTGATATTGATAGAATTACAAAAATCAAAATGTGATTTTCAAATTAGATTTAGTCCCTTTTTTAATATTTTTTATTTAATATTAACTGAGCATAAGTTTTTACAATACTAACTACAAAAAATAACTAACATCATCATACATCAGTCTTGGTTCTGTGCAATAGAGAAATAAAAGAGAAATTCAGAGAAATATTATAAATTTATTAAAACGTCTGGAAACTGAAATATAGAAATACCAATGAAGATCTAATACAGAATTTATTTGCAAAAAAAAAACACAATTAAAATGTATTAATGTCTGTATGTTTTATCAACATAAAACAATCATCGCAGAGGAAATGAAAATTGCACGGAATAATAATCAATTCACTAAAATTGTCCTTATCGCAATGTTATACTATTAACTAAATTTTAATCATGATGATTAGACTTGTAGAATATCTACAACAAGCTTACATGGACTTCTGGAGGGCGTTCAGGTAGACGGTCATCGTTAAATCGACTCAGAACAAGTGTGCTGAAGGGAGATGAAACACATTTTCTAACCTTACAAATATCAGTACAAATCAAAAAAAAAAAGAATATATCTTATGAATCCGAAAAAGGCACAACACTATTAGAGATAGAGCCACATACATTTAACCAGCAAAGAGCGATGGATAACCATTTACTAAATTAAATTGAGAACTTCTCAACGACCCTTAATTGAAATTGTCACCAATGAAATAGACAAAAAATAATCTTCATCACATGGACAGTATAGAACAATTAAATATCACTCGAAGAATATAAAAGGAAGAACAAGTAAAAATGATAAATTCGGTTGTCTTCAAAATACAAAATTTCGTACATACAAAGAAAATGAGTATGTATGTGTATATATGAAAGTTTTTTTAATAAAAAGGAAACTTTTATGAGCCGTAAAATTACTTATATTTTTTGCTATAATTTTTTTTATTGAACGATCGCTTCCTTCGTCTTACGGAAAAATATATCATTCGTATGTGTATAAATTTATAGTTGAAAATCTACGGATGTTCTTCTCTTAAATTTTAAAAGTTGTCTCAGATTTCGGGCTGCATTATTGGATTATTTTGAATAGGAAACCTTTCAGGATAATAACAAGTATATAAGGTCAAATTTCATGGAGCTCTGTCAATTATTTTTAATATGAGTGGCAACAACACATACACAGATGGACAATCAGACGACAAACATAGATTCAATTTCTGATTGATGTAAGATTTATATAAACTTACTCGGTTTGAAACGATTCCTCTTTAGCGTTGCATACATATAGGTAACATGGTAACTCTTAATATAATGGAGTGCATAAAAATGAAAAGCATTCTTTCTGATTTTAAGGTTGCCTCAGATATCGGCCCTATAATATTTTATATATTTTTTTTAATTTTATTGAATTAGGATAGACTGTCATACAAACGAGAATAGCAAAATAGACAACTCTGATTTGATGCAAGGATATATGTGTTATTCATTTGGTCCTGAATGTATTTTTTATTACACCGAATCATATTTAATTAAAGAACATGTAAAATCCGTTTTTCTTTGTAACGAATAACATATAGTTTTAAGATTAAATTCAAATATCAAAAAATAATTCACAGAATCTTACAAAATGAAAGTAAAGACAATTTAAATTTACATCATTAGGAAAATCAGAATTCCCAGATATTTTAAAATTAAGCAACTTAAATTAAAAATTTTACCTTTAAAAACTAAATAAATTTCAAGATTTAAATATTATATTTATAAAATAAACAATTTTTTGTTTAATTTAACTTTGAGCAAAAACAAAAAATTTAACCTTTAATTCCTGTTAAATGAGAAATACTGTTATTTCTTGGTCATAACTTAACCAGACTTTTAATAACATTTGCTAAGAGAAAATACATATATACAAATACATACAGTCCCGAACAAAACTATTAGCCCAACAAGCGATTTATCTTTTAACTACTATTCACACACATTAAGAAAGTTGTTTAAATTTCCTTCACCATTTTAGTCAATAACGTAAGTATTTTCTTTTCAAAAAACCATTTTAAAACTCTACTTCACCCACCTTTAGGTATACCATCGACTCGGAAACACTTTTTGAGCCGATTGTAACGATATTCGACGTTTTTTGTTATTGTTCGTAAAATCGGATCATTTAGTTAGTTTTTTATTTGAAAAAAGAGTTTTATTTTTTCGCTCTTAAAAAAAGTGTTTAATTGAAAAAGTGACAAAAATCAAAAAAGAGCGAAATTTAAAAAAAAAGAGTTTAAAAATGAATAATTCGCACAAATTGTGTATAGTAAAAGCGCATTTGTCATTTTTAACTATTTTTTTTTTCTTTAACCCTCCTTTTTACTCTTCACTCAAAGAAGAATAAAATAAGTTAGACTAAGGATGAAGCCTATTTAAAATTGGCCAATGTTCGGTCTAATAGTTCAAGTACCTCTCAAAGTTCTAATACAAGTGATTCAACGTAAACGAACATCCTAAAATATACTTAACCTTGCGTTAAGGACAAACATCACACATTTTACATTGGTATTGTAAAAAATTGGTTAAATCAAGATAAATATAAGTAAATATCATTGTTCAAAAATGCATGAGATTCGTTCATAACTTCTTTGCGCCTCATGAAACCTCCAAAAAATCATTTAAACACGCGTAAATTAACATAAATGTAGTGTTACAATAAAGTTCTACATACTTAACAAAAACCTGAAAATCAAATTATACGAAGGTCGTTCATTAATTTTTCGTAACCACTATTCTTAACCGTTGATGTGGTTTAGGGTATTAGATAGTGAGGCTTCACCGCCTATAAACTCTTACATGCTTCTAATTAATTTTAATACACTACTATTTATGTAATTATTCAATAGTTATAGTTGGTAAGGCCTTTTACTTGATAATATCATCCAAATGAATGGAAATTGAGTGGACTAAATTTCTTGTAACTTCCTACCCGATTTATTATCCGTTTTTCCTTTGACGACTTATGAAGTCGTTTATCCATAATGCCGTTTATGAAAAGCAGCTTACCGACACCCGCAGATTTCATACAGTCTCCACACCTCGGCCGTATGTAACAGGAGGTAACATTTTTGTTTTATACCCTCCACCACCACAAGTAGTGATGAGGGTATATTATATTTATCATTCTATGTGTAAGGCCAAGAAGGAATCATCTCAGACCCTACAATGCACATATATTATTGCATAAAATCAAAATCCATGTCCGTATGTCTGTCTATTGGAAGAATTTTCTAGAATAATTATCCAAATTCAATGAAATTTGGCCACATTGTTTGTTATTCTCCTAAACAGTTTGCTATTAAAATCAGCTATATCAGTTTATAAGCGCAGGAAGTTATAGACCGAAACCTCAAAATTCCGAAAAATAATTTCTCTATTTTCCTTTAAAAATGTAATTGGACTTTAACAGAAGATTAATTTTAGCATTCATTGTGCAAAAGATCATCAAAAATCTGATTAAACTGGATAAAAGTAAGGCTATAATATGCAAATTTTTGATACATCCAAAACTCTGTATGTCATATTGGCCGCAATTTTAAGATAATTTACTGAAATTTGTCACATATACTTATTTTGATACAAAACAATTCCGAAGAAGCCATATTCTTCTGGGGATCATTAATTAACCCAGCTCCCATATAAGGCCCCTTCGCGAAATATGATTTATTTTAAATATAAAAATATCATATAAGACCCCTTTCCGGAAAATAGTTTTGAGTTTATCACAAGCATATTTGTTGATTTTACACCCTCCACACTACAAGTGGAGAAGGGAGTATATTAAACTTTGTCATTTTGTGTGTAACGCTAAGAATGAATTATTTCAGACCCACAATGTATATATATTCTTGCATCAAATCAAAATCTCATTCAATTTTCGTCAAACTGTTTGCCTGTTCACATCCACAAAAATTCACGGAGCTTAATGAAATTTGGCCTAAGTATTTACTAGAGTCAGGTTTCCAGCAAAATCGCTTCGGCATTTTAAAGGATATAGACCGATATCTGATGCAATTTCTGAGTTAAAGAGTAAAATTGGAATGAAATTTTGTCATAATATTATATGTTATGTGAACTTCATTACTGTTCCAAAAGTTACCAAAATCAGTTCAGTTGAAAAAAGTTGTAGCCAAAAATTATAAATAATTTAATGACTCATTAAGTGCTTCTGTGTTATATACAATATACATTTGTGAGTATATCTGTGTGTATATATACATCTACGGAACATAATATATTAACTTTACACGAATTTGTGGTGAAGGGTATTGAAGATTCGGTTTAGTCGTATTTAGCATTCTCACTTGTTTATATTCATGTAATATCTTCAAGCTGCTTTAAACGGAGAAAAGCACTTGTTCCAAAACTCTTGCACATACTCTGAATGCTTAATTTGGTTTATCGAAGTTTACGTCAAGCCACTCATGCATTTTTAACGGATACTTTTGGTGGGGGATTCAAAACTTTAGGTCATCAAGTTTTTATTCGAACTCGGCAGAAAAATTAGGATAAAATATAAAATGCTTGCTGAGCCAACAGTTATGTTCGACACTGTATATTTCGGGTATCTTACAAGTACGAAAATCTTTTAGAAGAAAACAAAAAAAAGAACTTTATGTAAAGACATTTAGGCAAACAAACATTTAGATTTAGTCATAGACAAAGTTCTTTAGAGTTAAGAAAAGTTTTATTTGCAAAGAAATACTGTGAACCGAACTCTCGATGTAGTCAAGCTGAAAATAGATGAAAATTACTTTGGTATTTAGTAAAGTAGTTAGCACTGAAATTAAAACAAACTCTTATACACACTCACACATACACACATATACAGACATTGATATAGAGATATACACCATTGCACATAAAATATTGCAAATTGCTTTCTTTCAAGGTATGATTTTCGACTCTTTTTGTTATTTTTCGTAAGATCGGAACTTTTAAAAAGTTTAATTTTAATTTTTTTAGAAAGAGTTTTATTTTCATCTCTCTTCGAAAAAAGTTTAATTTAAAAAGTGATAAAAATCAAAAAAAGAGCGAAATTGAAAAAAAGAGTTTAAAAATGAATAATTCGCACAAGTTGTTTTGTAGTCGTGTGAAGCAATTAAATATGTTTGTTTTAAGCTGAAAGCGTGATGTATGTATGTTTGCAACCGTTGTATGAATGAAATGTAAACCCACATATTAAGATGTAATTGCTATTGTTGTATGAGTATTTGTTGGTATTTTTTAGTGCAAAACAACATTTTTATTGCAAAAAGAAATTTGTGTGGTTGAACAAGCATATTTTTCATTGTTCGTTTCAATGTTCTTTCATTTTAAAAATAATCCTCCTTTTTACTCTTAACTGAAAGAAGAGTAAGAATTTTTTTTTTATTTTGCACGGAGCAAGATCGAAGAAGCAATGGCAAAAATTTAATAAAAAAAAAGATTTTTTATTTTTTAATCTTCGCAAAGAAGAGTAAAATTGAAGATCATTTGAAAATAAATATTTTCCTCCGAGTTTTTCCATACTCTGTTTTTATACATAATTGTATTTATACATATATATTTTTGCTAAATATATTTATGTGTTTATGTTTAATATAATTCAAATACATTAGTGTATCAAAGGGATGTCCTTTAATTAAGGAAAATATTTGTTTTTTGCTAGAAACGAAATATCTTAGAACATTAAAGAGTTTAAGACAAATATGTTTGTTAAGTTTTTCTGTTATAAATAGACTAAATAAATATTTATTAAATAAATAAATTTTCAAAAAGAATTTGTCGAAATTTAAATATTAAGTAGAAGATAAAGAAATATTTTAAAATTTTGTAAAATTAAAGAAAAACTTATTGCAGTAGGTTAGGATAGGATAGGTTAGGTTGAAAGAGAAAATAAACTCCATAAGGATGTCGCACGCCCATTAGCATACACCTAAGCCGCTAATTTGGCTTGTTATGTGCTCCTGGTGTGGAAAAGCGTTCTATACCATATGCTGAGTAGAATTTTTTATCATTAGTTTTTTTAAATTGCATTGGTTGGATTTTGTCCCTTTAGTTACATCCATAAAACTCTGTGATCTCAGTGACGTGAAAGCTGGGCGAGTGAAACGTTTCATCGTCTCAATGTCTTCCCCACATGCCCTGGGTTGATTATCTTCGACCGCTCAAATGCGCTTTAAAGCTGCCAGGAAAATGGAGTGTCCTGTTAAGACAATCATCATCTTACTTAGTAAACATTTATGTAGTTCCAAAAATATTCATGGTCTTTTCCTCATCGGGGCCCAAAATATACTTATAATGCTGGCGACCACAGTGACCTGTGTTCTGTTATCGCCCATTCCTTTAGCCTCTGTCTTAATGCATTAAAGGTTATTGAAATCCATAGGCTTATATCTTGGAGCATCTAGTGATTATAGCCAGATAGTTTACATCATCATTCCCAATAACTCCTTGGTGTATGGGTACCACTATATGTACAATCCCAACCTTGGAGTATTCGTTGATCGCAACTTTACACTCCAGGGGTAGTCATAAGCTTGGTATTCTATGACCTAGATTGCCGCTTGACTATCGGTTAAGTTGTTATGATCCTTGTTTTTGCAGGTTTGCCTGAATGGCCTTGACTCAGATTACGACTTCCTTAATCGCACATACATCCGCTTGTAGTACCGTATTGAGGTTCGGAAGTCGGAGGGACAGTCCAAAACTATTTCAGTGCAGAAACACGTACCCACGGACATACGTCCCATGGTTTCGTTCGACCATGAGTCACGATTTGGTATCAGCGAATCGCAATTTGCATCAAGCACAATATACACAATTTTGTTGCACCCCAAACAGATGCGTCATATAGATTCCAGTTTTAATATATAACTTTCTGAAATTTGCCACCTGTGTGAACTTTGTCGTAAAAATAAATCGCAAAAAAGTTGGTCGGATCCACTAATTAATTCAGCTACCTTTAATACCCCTTCAGATATGGGGTTTTAAGCTTATAAAACCACCTTCATTGTTGCCTTGCATAATAACTTTTTCAACTGTATTGTGTTATATACTTTGTTATATTTATGAACAATTGACGAATGTAAGCTCTTACCTGGCTTTATTTCCCATATAAGACCGATTCCCGGAATACGGTTTAAAAATTATAACCTCTCATACAAAAATTATACCTCTCATATAAAACCTCATTCCGATATACGATTTTAAGCGTATCAAACTGTTATATGTGGACCTTTTATGTTAAAATTTTTTAGTCGTCTTTAATACACGTATCTAACTTGGTACTACATAATTTCATTTCCGTAATATGATTCTAAGCTTTTAAAACTCTTAAAATTTTCCACTTTTATTAAAATTATTGTTTTGTTTCAGATGCATACATATATATAGATTCCGCATAAGGCTCCTTCCCGAAATATGATTTTGAGCTTATATATTTCTTAAGTATGAACCAATTCTATTGAAACTCTCCACAACTATTTTTTGCTTCCGGAAAATATGTAAATATTTTATCGATTATCTCCCCTATTAAAGACCCCTTACTAAAATCGTTGGATTTAGCTCCCATATAAGGTCACATGCCAAAATAGAGCATTAAGCCTTAAACTCGTAAATGTGGTCTAGCTCTGTGCAAAGTCGATAACAATTTTCTTGATTTTTTTTATGTTTAACTTTAACTTTCCATATATATTAATCCTAAAGTTACAGGGCTTGAGTCATATTTTTCTGAAATTTTTAGAATAAAAATCTCAAAACTTATAATATTTTATGTTTTTCTAAGGAGTCCACATTTATTGGCGGTCTGGAAATATCCGTTATCATATTATTAGAACCAAATTAGAGTTTGTAAACTGCATTCTGTATCTTCAATCGGTTTAAATTGACAAACTATTTCTTTGGAAACTTAGAATGGATTTAACGTTATTATCAGGAATGCATCTTAAAAATAGATTTAACTTTAGTATACCAAGTTATTCCTTTATATATACGAATCGTTGGGGTAGAATGCCACATGATGGTGTTGCCGTTTTTACGATTAGACTAATAACTTCTAAAAGGAACTATATGCAGGCAAAATCCATTCATGTTTTTCCCAGCCATTAACATAAAAGTCATTATTTTATCCTCAACGATTTTCGTTATTATAATGCCAATTTAAAATTCCTGACGCAAACTGCAGAAGAAGGTTCTAGTTGATCGCAAAATGCAATGAATTTTGTATCTCCTAGGCAACCAACAAACTGGACTGCTGATCCTGGAAAAATTATAGACCTCAGTGATTTTGGAATAGTTAAATATAGAAAGTTTTGCATGACTGATATTTTGACCATATTTCATATATAAATACTTCTTAAGATCTGAGATTACGGAAGTCTCTAGCAAGCTTTACAGAACGAATTGGTCTAAACAATGAAAGTTCCGAAATTAATCGAAGATAATCAAACGTTTCAGGTTTATTTCAAAACAAGTACGAATACTATTTTCGGTTATGCCGATTCGGCAATACTTTCAAACACAAATTCGTGTGAAGTAAATACGTCATGTTTATTACATATACAAATACTTACAGACGTATAGAATTTATGAAAGCTTCTCTTAAATATAACATAGGAACAATTAATGATTCATAAAATTTGTTATACTTTTAGCTATAACTTTTTTCTGCTCAACCGATTTTTGATCATTTTTGGATTGACAGGGAAGTATTTTATGGCAGAATTGCGTTCTAATCTGTCGATTTATAATTGAAAATTTTTTCAAAATATATTGAACGTAATTTTCTGGTTTTAAATAGGCATTGAGCTCGGTATTTTTTTTTCGGATGTGAGATGCCAACAACAGACTCAGATTTTGATGTCTGTCTGTTGGAAACATTCTCACGCCTAGAATAATTGACCGAATTCAATGAAATTTGGTCACATCGTTTGTTTATTGTACTAAACAGTTTGCTACTTAAAACCAGCTATAAGCCAGGAAGTTATAAACCGATATCTGAAACAACCTCAATATTCCGAAAAAGAACTCTTCTAATTTTCTACTAAAAAATGTAATCGAACTTAAACAAAACATTAATTTTAGCATACAGTTGCAAAAGATCATCAAATTCTGATTAACAGAAAAAAAATTATAGGCCATAATATCCAAAATTTTAATACACCTCAAACTCTGTTGTGTCAAATGGGCCGCAATTTTTAAGATAATTTACTGAAATTTGTCACATATACTTATTATGATACAATAATAAATCAAAAGAAGCCATATAAGGCCCCCTCCCGGAATATGATTTATAGCTCATAAAACTCTAAAATTTGAACCAATTATATTGAAAATTGGCACAATTATTTTTTTAACTATTTTAAATATGTATTACAAATTTTATTAACATGGGTCCATACTTTGATATAGCTCCCGTATAACGCTCCTTCCCGGAAAACGGGTTTGAGCTTATAAAACAATTAAATAAAGACCAATTCCATTGAAATTTGGCACAATGATTTTTTAACTGTCTTTAATGTATATTTTTAATAAGAACAATCTCGGTTGCTAGTTGTTCTGATGATATTGTATTAATTTGCCCTATATGGGTCCATATTTTCCTATAGTTCTCTTATAACGCGCTTTTCCGGAAAACGGGTTTAAGTTTGTAAAACATTTAAATATAGATCAATTCCATTGAAATTTAGCACAATGAGATTTATAACTTTAATCAAAGAAAAATCTTGGTCCACATTTTGCTGTAGCTCCCATATAAGACCCCTTCCTGGAAAACGGTCAGACCCCATAATGTATATATATTCTTGCATCAAATCAAAATCTCATTCGATTTTCGTCAATCTGTCTACCTGCTCACATCCGCGAAAATTGACAGAGCTCATTGAAAATTGGCCTAAGTATTAACTAGAGTCCTGTTTCCACCAAAATCGCTACAGTATTTTATAGGATATAGACCGATATCTGATGCAACCGCTAGGTTAAAGAGTTAAATTGGAATGAAATTTTGTCATAATATAATGTTATGTGAACTTCATTACTGTTCCGAAAGTTACCAAAATCAGTTCAGTTGAAAAAGTTATGGCCAAAATTATAGCTAATTTTATGACTCTTTAAGAGTTTCTGTGTTATATACAATATACATTTGTGGGTATATCAGTGTGTATATATACATCTACGGAACATAATATATTAACTTTACACGAATTTGTGGTGGAGTGTATTGAAGATTCGGCATGACCGAATATAGCATTCTTACTGGTTTATAATTAACATTTTCAGTATAGAACTCCATTTCATTTCATGAATTTGGCTTAACGAAGACCATGTAAATAGAAATTGTGGCTAAAAATATTAAAATTCAGAAGGAAAAATTAAAAAATTAATTAACAGTACTTTTACGGATTTCATAACAGACATTGAAATAATGTTAAAGTAAAGAAACATTAAAGCATATTTCTATATTAAACGAAAAACAGAGAAAATTATATAAAGTGTTAATTTTGGGCAAATTAAACCTGTTGTCACTTTCGTTGCATAAATCACCTTTTAGGTGCGACTTTATTCTCGAAAATCCCTTTTTAGTGACTTTTCGAAAAGTCTCAACGGTAACGCTGTGGAGGGTATAAATCATACTAAATTTTCCTAATAAAAATTTACATGTTTCTTTCCACATGATTTAATCCATGTCAAAGTTTAGCCACATCAGTTCATGTAACGTTTCACTCAAATTGACCCAGATTATACATGTATAATAACACATTTTCAAAACGAAATTTATTTCCTTTCCGAAAAGACATTTAATTACCAACTTTTGAAATAAAATAACTTTTAAATTTTTATTATTATTTTTTTATTTTTTTTAAGTTGAAATACTTATCTAAACACTGAAAGAAATATTTATTTATGCAAAAATATTATTTAGTTTTTCAGCAAATATTTTTGTCTTTTCATTGTAATGAAAAAAAAAACTTTTTGTAGCTGTAAATGACAGTTTTTTAATTATGCCACATGTAGTGCAATGACTTTAATTTTATTTGAATCAAACAAAAAATATAAGTGAATATTATGCAAACGGTTATGAATGAAAAAAAGTAGAGAAAAAGTGAATAGCTGACATTTTAGAGTCCAGTGAAGGATAACTAAATTGATATTAAACAAATGAATAAAATAATAATAAAATTTCAAATATCGAAATTAATGTGTTTTCGGAAAAATTTGAATTTTCAGTGAAAACTTTATTTTTACATCACACTTATTCCTATAGACGCACTTAACTTCTTTTAATGATTAATGGGGAAATAAAATATTACTAAATCATTAAAATCTTTATTCAAAATTTGTTAATTAAAATCCTTATTCGTTCCTCTTTTCATTTTTATGCTCCACTCCACAAGGGTTGAAGAGGGTACATTAACTTTGTTATTTCATGTGCAACGCTAACAAGGAATCATCTTAAACCCCACAATGTCATTTAAATCTGACTCGATTTAGCTATGCTCATCTGTCTATCAATGAATTTTGATCTGAGCATTTTCTATAGTCCTGAGAAGTTTCCTATTTAAACCAGTATGAGTATGATAAAAGATATAGACCGCTATCTAAGGCAACCTCTAAGTTCAAAAAAAACTTTCGTTTTTAGTATTGAATATAGCATTTTTACTAATTTTAGAGTTAAGCTCCAACTATTACCGCATAAATATTTAAGTTTATGAGTTGCTATAACACTACTAATAAAAGGTGGATGACCTTTAGTTGCAGATTACCTCAAAAATACGGTCTGGCATTATGCTTTCAATAAAATCTCTAAGCCAGTATAATATTCTTTTACATTTGTAAAATACAGTAATTATATTTATTATAAAACAAATGACTAAATTGTTAATCTGTTCCGACTTAGTCGCACAAAAAGTTAACCAAGCATTTAAAGGTCTTTGGTTAAACTGGATATAAAGAATGCTGCGCATGATGTTTCTAGAGCCAAACAAATAGATTGCAATTTCAAAATAGCTGCCAACCCTTCCGGAATGCATTCCGGTTACCTTAATTCTCGATTATTTAGCACAAAAAGTTAAAGATGAGAGAGATTCGAGGCTTAAAAAGTTTGTGAAAGAAACGCTGCTAACAATTTGGAGAGCAAAAGCAGAGCACGGAAATTGAAGTAAATTTTTCTAAAAAGAATATTCTTGCTGTATAATGGATGAGGAAATGTTTGTTCTGACATATTTTACACAACTTCTTCGTCAAAACTTTTATGATGCAGACCGATATTTGAAGAAAATCTAGTTATTCGAAAAATAGAATACAATTATATGTAAAAACCGGTTAAACGGTTTTTGTTTGCTTATCATAAATTTTTAGGAAACAATAATTGTTTAATATAAATCACGAATTTGACCAATAAAAACACTTGTTCTGTAATGTTCCTTATCAAAATATCCATTTGTAACAAATTACATTAAATTATCCTTTCAGTGAATAATGCCCTAAATAAGTGGGATGTAAAAATTGTGTTTTTTTTATCGTGTTTAAAATAATGTGTCGAGTTACCATTTTACAGAAACCACTTCTTGAATATGATGTCAAGGGCTGCATACAATACTTTTCTCGTGTTACACACGAAATGAAAATTTTATATATTTACCCAGTCATTGCAGAATATACAAAAATAAAGCTGAATACAAAATGACTTCCATTTAAAACCTTGTAACCGACTGAAAAAACGGCATGTCAAATAATTGGAAAATAAAAATTATTCGAAAACCGATCCGGATTTCTGAAATTTAAAAAACCAGTTAACCGGTTTCCGTTTTTTGAATACAAAAAGAACCAATCATTTCCAAACACGGGTTCTACAAATAAAGAAATTTTCATGCAGGAATTTTAACATAAAAGGCTGCTGCCGATCATAAAACTTCAAATTTTATAACATGTTTTTTAGCCAGACGTGGCATTCTGTCACTGAGTGGTGCAAAACACTAATTTTATAATTTAAGTATCAGGACAGTAAATCCTTCAAAACTGCCCGGAGCAAATGGAAGATAAGGAAAAATATTGGGCACTTGTTAAATGAGAATTTAAGAGGACGAAAAAGGCATCCAAAAATATTCTAGTTTTTTTAACGAAAAAACCCAACCCGTTAGAGCATACTGATAGAAAATATTATAAACGTTAACAGAAGGCTTTCTGAAAAGGTATAGAATTTCAGCGCTGATGATGAAAACTATAAAATATGTTTTTTTGTAAATTATAATTATTTCAATCATTTAAAAATAAAATGTAACTTAAGTGGATTAGTTTGACAAACATATGTGTATGTTAATAATTTTTCGATCTCACTCCTTATTACCATTGGGTTTTAGTCCGAACGGTAAGTCGGTGATTTCAGTAATGGTATGCTGTGTTCGTTACATGTGCCGCAATACTATCTTGCAGGAATATACAAATTTCATCAAATTTTCATTGGTAAAATAGATAAGAACATCCTATAGCAGTTAATTATAAATTGTGCTATTAATTTTTGTTGGAACAGATGAAAAATAAATAGTTCCCAAGCCAAATCATTTCCATATTCGACATTGTATTTTTACAATCGGAACATCATTTGATCTTATTCAAACTAAACGTGTATGAATTAGGGTCATCTAAGTTACTTTTTTCGTCAGACTAAATTACGTTTTTTCACTCCTCAGGTCATTTTATGTTCTTTCATGAGGATAATAGACGATTTTCCATATTCTATTTTTTGAGCATTAGCTTAAGCTCTGGGTTTTTTATTTGATGTTATTATCTTTTCTTAAATGTGAGCAACGTGTTTGGATTAATTTATTTAAAATCAATTTTTATGTCTGCATTTATAGAAATACTCCACATAAAATAGCACAAAGTACATTTGAATAAGGCAAACAAGACTAAGAAGAAAATACCGCAAAGTTCGCTTTTTATAAAAAAATACTTCAGCTTTACTTTTATTGAAAATAACGGTGATTAAACACAAATTGAGAAAAAGTTAAATGAGTTTGTAGGAATATGCATCGGTGTATATCCAATATAAAAACTTATGAAAATATTTCAATTACATTATTACAGAAGATCGAATGAATTTTTATTATTTAAATTAAACTTAATTTTTCAGAAAACCCCTTTCATTATCAGAACTTACTTTTAAAGTTCCTCTTTTGTACATTATTTAAAAAATTATTTTCCTTAATACTTCACCTTCAACGTCTAGAAACCAAAATTGTTATGGCTTAAAAGAAAACACTTATTTATAGTAAATTATCAACCAGAAAATGTATGTAACTAACATTTGACCAGTTCATTCGAACAATTGAAACATTACGTTCAATGCTTTAGTATATAAACAAACAAAGTTTGTAAATGTTTACTACTCACATGACATCAACGCCTAAGCAAACAATTCAAACATTCAGCTGACATACTCTTACAAACATGTGCAGTGTTAAACACAATTTAATTCCGTGCAACTTGCTCTCTTATGCGGTCGTGTTGTAACAAACCTGTTAGCATTTGTTTTAAACGTTGAACCCGATAAAATGTTTCGACAAGCTGATTTATTTTTGTGCTTATGCGCAGTGTTCGTGTTGAGTGAATAATGTTGTATTCATAGTTTATTTATATACTTTAGCGTTGAACGTTACGTTTCAATTGTTTCAATAAACTCTCAAATAGTAGTTACATACATTTACTGGTTTGATGATTTACTATAAATAGAACTGTTCGTTTAGATAATATAACATTTGGTTTTAGATGTTTGCGGTGAAGCATTAAGCAAGTGAGTTTTTAAATGACGTATAAAAATGGATTTTTAAAAAAGTTTCCGATCAAGAAAGAGGTTAACTGTAAAATAAAGTATATTTTAAATAAAATAATTTTTAATACTTTCAAAATTTAATATTTTTGGAATATATTTTATTTCACAACAAAAAAAATATTCGATGTGTCGAAACAACATAATTTAAAATTTCCGAAAGTTTTTATACTGGATATACACTTGTGCATATTCCTATAAATGAATTTAACTTTTTATCTCTATTTTTATTTTATCATAGTGTTCTCAACAATAGAAAAATAAAAGCCTTTTTAATAAGAAGCAAACTTAAGGACATTTTCTAAAGTAAAACAAGCTGTTTCCTTAGTCGTTCTATGTGCCTTATTTTATGCGATCAAAAGTTCTTGGTGCTATTTTATGTGAAATATATCTAGTAATTAAAATTAAAAAAAAAATACTAAAGAGAAAACACATTTTTTTCTCATAAAGGTTCATTTTCCATAAAGTTAAAACGTCCCTA
>PYHX02000146.1:0-19828 GCA_004302925.2 Cochliomyia hominivorax | reverse complement strand
ATATTTCTAAAAAAAGCCGCTTCCTATTCAAATGACTTTCATATGTGTCACTTATTTTTAAGCTGTCTTGGCATCCTGTCATTATGGTCGACAAGGCCTCAAGTGCACAATAACATTAATGTGATATTTCTACCAAGAGAGGCAAATCCTCCAAACTGCCTGAGATAAAGGCCAATTGAGAGATATTGGGCTCTTGATAAAAAAGAGTACTAAAAGGTATCTAAAAAGTTGTAATAGATTTTAAACAGAAATGTACAACCTGTTGACAAAAATCACTATTTAAAACATTAATAACATTTAAAATATAGTTTTTTTAATATTAATAATTAATTCAAATGAAAAAATAATAAAACACTAAGTTTAGTGGTTTTATTTGTCGATCTCACTCCTTAATAAGAGCTAATTTGGACAATGTTTTTTTAATCGCATAATTTGTATGGAAGTTTTGTTATTTTTGATTTCAAAAGATTGAAGAATGATATCATCAAATACTAAAAATTTTCCATATATAAGTCTTCCGATAATATATCACAAACTATACATTATTTAAAAATAAAAGAAATATAATCATATTTATTATTTTGCCACTTACTGTAAGAGTTAACCAAACAAATGCATGAATTATAATAAAATAAATTAAAAAATATAAATTATAAAAATGCCTTTAAAAAACCAGCGAAACAACAAAATATTAAAAATAACCTAAAATAATCGTTAGGTGAACGTAAACTACAACAAAGTAAACTACAACAAAAAAATCCTCCCACCACCTTTTTCTCCTTCCTGTTCAAATAGTAACAAAACGCCAAAAAATAAAATAAAAACCTGAGCCCATCTAGAGACCAGCATCAACATAAAATTTTTATTTATTTAAATGTAATTATCTGCTTGAATACAAACAAAAAATCATACTCATCGTGATGAGTCCAAAAAAAACATACACATATCCTAACACACACACACATTTCCGTTTGTATATACAAAATAACATATGTATAGAAAATAAACACAAGGCAAATAACCAAAATGGAACGAATACGTATACACACATACACATACGCAAATAAAATAAAAATCTCACACATTCACGCATAAATAAATTGCTAAAAAACAACCAAAAAAAGTTGGGAAAAATAAAAAATTACAAAAAAATCACCAAAAAATGATGAAAAAAAAACAAATTTGCTAGAAAAAGTAAAAATCAACCGATATGCAGGCGTGGCTTTTTTTACTCATTGCATTTTGTATAACGCACTTTTTTAACTACTCTGTCAAAATAACAGAAAAAAAAAAAGAAAAGAAATAAAATAAAAAAGAAAAAAAAAATCATATGGATACGAACAAAAATTGCAATATGCAATGTCGTGGCAGTAAAATGCATGTTTTGCAACGGACGAAAAATAAAAATGCACTTTGAACTGCAGACTGTGGCGTTTAACAGTGGAGCTGGAAAAATAAAATAAATACTTAGAATTTGCTTTTAATTGATTGGGAAATGAGGTTCTAGAGTTTTTTATACGAAAACCACAAAAACTTCAAAGGAACTTTAAACAATATTTTGGAACTCTTCGTTGCATTAGCTATTTTAAAAGCCAAAAAAATATGGATTGTATGGAATTGAAGATTTCTCTCAGAGAAATGCTATTTTTCATAATGTTTGCCGCAACACTCACACCCATATGCCAGAATATTTAACAGAGCGAGTTTTCATACCAATTTTGAAAAAATGTTAAACTTAAAATCTCAAAGGATAATCAAGGATTCCACGAAAACGGGACAACATGGGCGGATGAATCCAAGTGGAAATGGTGGCCAATACCTCCAGTTATCACACCCCATAGCCAGAATATTTAACAGAGCGAGTTTTCATACCAAATTTTGAAAAAATTTAACTAAAATCTCAAAGGATAATCAAGGATTCCACGAAAACGGGACAACATGGGCGGATGAATCCAAGTGGAAATGGTGGCCAATACCTCCAGTTATCACACCCCATAGCCAGAATATTTAAACAGAGCGAGTTTTTCATATCAATTTTGAAAAAAATGTTAAACCTCAAATCTCAAAGATAATCAAGGATTCCACGAAAACGGGACAACATGGGCGGATGAATCCAAGTGGAAATGGTGGCCAATACCTCCAGTTATCACACCCCATAGCCAGAATATTTAACAGAGCGATTTTCATATCCAAATTTTGAAAAAATTTAAACTTAAAATCTCAAAGGATAATCAAGGATTCCACGAAAACGGGACAACATGGGCGGATGAATCCAAGTGGAAATGGTGGCCAATACCTCCAGTTATCACACCCATAGCCAGAATATTTAACAGAGCGAGTTTTCATATCAAATTTTTGAAAAAAATGTTAAACTTAAAATCTCAAAGGATAATCAAGGATTCCACGAAAACGGGACAACATGGGCGGATGAATCCAAGTGGAAATGGTGGCCAATACCTCCAGTTATCACACCCATAGCCAGAATATTTAACAGAGCGAGTTTTTCATATCAAATTTTGAAAAAAATGTTAAACTTAAAATCTCAAAGGATAATCAAGGATTCCACGAAAACGGGACAACATGGGCGGATTAATCCAAGTGGAAATGGCGGCCAATACCTTCAGTTATCACACCCCATAGCCAGAATATTTAACAGAGCGAGTTTCATATCAAATTTTGAAAAAAATGTTAAACCTTCAAATCTCAAAGGATAATCAAGGATTCCACGAAAACGGGACAACATGGGCGGATGAATCCAAGTGGAATGGTGGCCAATACCTCCAGTTATCACACCCCATAGCCAGAATATTAACAGAGCGAGTTTTCATATCAAATTTTGAAAAAAATGTTAAACTTAAAATCTCAAAGGATAATCAAGGATTCCACGAAAACGGGACAACATGGGCGGATGAATCCAAGTGGAAATGGTGGCCAATACCTCCTGTTATCACACCCATAGCCAGAATATTTAACAGAGCGAATTTTCATACCAAATTTTGAAAAAAATTAAACTTAAAATCTCAAAGGATAATCAAGGATTCCACGAAAACGGGACAACATGGGCGGATGAATCCAAGTGGAAATGGTGGCCAATACCTCCTGTTATCACACCCCATAGCCAGAATATTTAACAGAGCGAATTTTCATACCAAATTTTGAAAAAAAATTAAACTTAAAATCTCAAAGGATAATCAAGGATTCCACGAAAACGGGACAACATGGGCGGATGAATCCAAGTGGAAATGGTGGCCAATACCTCCAGTTATCACACCCCATAGCCAGAATATTTAACAGAGCGAGTTTTCATAGCAAATTTTGAAAAAATGTAAACTTAAAATCTCAAAGGATAATCAAGGATTCCACGGAAAACGGACAACATGGGCGGATGAATCCAAGTGGAAATGGTTGGGAAAATACCTCCAGTTATCCACACCCCATAGCCAAGAATATTTAACAGAGCGAGTTTTCATACCAAATTTTGAAAAAAATTTAAACTTAAAATCTCAAAGGATAATCAAGCGATTCCACGAAAACGGGACAAACATGGGCGGATGAATCCAGAGTGGAAATGATGGCCAATACCTCCAGTTATCACACCCTATAGCCAGAATATTAACAGAGCGAGTTTTCATATCAATTTTGAAAAAAATGTTAAACCTCAAATCCTCAAAGGATAATCAAGGATTCCACGAAAACGGAAACGACAACATGGGGCGGATGAATCCAAGTGGAAAGTAGGTGGCCAATACCTCCAGTTATCACACCCCATAGCCAGAATATTTAACAGAGCGAGTTTTCATATCAAATTTTGAAAAAAATGTTAAACCTCAAATCTCAAAGGATAATCAAGGATTCCACGAAAACGGGACAACATGGGCGGATGAATCCAAGTGGAAATGGTGGCTAATACCTCCAGTTATCACACCCCATAGCCAGAATATTTAACAGAGCGAGTTTTCATATCAAATTTTGAAAAAAATTAAACTTAAAATCTCAAAGGATAATCAAGGATTCCACGAAAACGGGACAACATGGGCGGATTAATCCAAGTGGAAATGGCGGCCAATACCTTCAGTTATCACACCCCATAGCCAGAATATTTAACAGAGCGAGTTTTCATACCAAATTTTGAAAAAAATGTTAAACTTAAAATCTCAAAGGATATTCAAGGATTCCCGAAAACGGGACAAGTGGAAATGGTGGAAAAATGGGTTCATTGATTATCAATGCAATAACCAGGGTATTTAACAGAATGTGGTTTGATTGATTTTTTCTATTGAAATGAACATACTAAATTAAATCAATGATTTTAGGAAAATGGAACAGTATGAAAATCCTAAATTTTAGTATAATAATGAGCTGTGTGGCATTTTTAACTGACTTATTTCAATATATGTGTATTAAAGATTTGGTTAATCACGGATATTTTTTACTTATAGAAAACATATGTAGATATGAATTGTTAAATATTAGTTTTGACATTTGTGTTAGGAATTCTTTCTTATTATTTAAAAATATATTAAAAAATAATTTTAAAGGTGAAAATATGTATTTTTTAATAATCCAACTAAGTATTGTCGGATAAGACCGGGTACACAATTCTCTACACCACTGCCTAAGCATGAAAAATGATGGATCCATTCATAAATATGTTTTTATGATTTTTAGTGGTCTTTATATATAAAATAGGAAGTGTATATATTTGTATGCAAGTAATGTGTGTATACATAAAATTTTCACTTAATTATCCTAATATACATGAAAGTAACATAGGCTATAAAACATGTCGATGCGACCAGGGGGAGGGATACCCCCCCCCCATAAGAAGCAAATATTGAAGTATCGAATATGTAAAGAGCTTTACAGAGCGAAAGTCTTAAAATTTTGCAGCTATTGTGCTACTTGAAACACCATTATTGAAAAAATATAGGACTTATAGGATCAGGGGCCATATAAAGCAAATTTTAATACAAGTGCAACACGAACATCGAAAATTTTGGTAAGATGATATGACCAACTTTGATCTTGTGTTCGGAACAACTGCTTCTCAAAATAAATTAGAATACATTTAAATGGTTTCCATATGAAATTTAATTTAATTATGTTAAGAAATTCCAAAGTTTCAGAATTATTATAACAATATTTAAATGTAAGAAAACATATGAAATAAATTATTAAAGTTGTCCTTCTCTTTGTGGAAGAATTTCTCTCACAAAATTTTTGTAATTAGATTTTTGTTTAAATTTCGTTTACCATTGCCTTTATATTATAAAAATGTTAGCGCTGTAAGGTTTAAGATAAAATTTGTTTCTTATGTTAAATAAAATACATGTTATTGAAGACGCCATATAATTTACAGGACTAATGTTAATTAATAGATAACAACATTTTATAACTGTAAAATACGTTACTTTAACAAGTAAACAAATATATTGGAATGACTAAAAACGACTATGTAATACACTATAATAATTGTGAACCTATTTTTTTAAAAAATAAGTTTATATGTAATTTTTATGTTTTATACATTCAAATATAAATGATCAATTTAAAATAATTTTGGAGAAGTAATGAAAAATAATGTGAGCGACGTAGGATTTAACATGTTTTTCGGTGGAACCTATCATCAACAAAAATCAGTATTTACAAACGTTATCATTAACAAAAATATGATTTTTTAAAGTACCACCCAATATGGAATTTTATTTTGATTACTCTTATCCACATACGTATATATAAATGAACCTGTCTTTGTCTTCCGTAGGGGGGGGGTGGTTGGTGTTAGGAACCCTCTGTATAAATGAATATTTATTATCGAATATCTAAAGAGGTATTAAAATGAGAGTATTAAGATTGCATACCAATTTCATTTCGATTTAGGTCAAGGGGAGATGTACCCTTTATTTATCTAAGAACAGATACGCCTAAAAGACATCCACTTTGACAGAATCTGCGTTGAAATAAATTTTAATTTAATGCATGTCGTGATTTATAAAATTTCTTTCGGAATCTAGGGACTAAGAGGATTTAAGTGCAAGCAAAGCGCACCAGGTATTATTGCACCAAGGACTTATTATTCATTCATTAGCTTAAACACCGATTACGGTAAATAAGAACTACATTGAAATATGGTAACATATTCTTAAATATAAAACTTTATAAATAAAAAAGAAGAATTTTTCTAATTCTACATATTTAAGAACCTTTTTACTCCAGAACACTATTTCGGGAAGTGGGATTATAAAGGTGTCATTACCGAATATGGCCCGATGAGTATCAGACCTAGATTCATATATTAAGAACGGTTTAAAAAATTAGATTCAAATTTAAAACCTTTTAATTTAAATTTGATCCAAACCTTTAAATTAATAATATATATTAATGATAGTTCGAGCAATAATTGTACCAATTGTTTAAAAGTTTTATAAGTTTAGTAAAATATAGACGATTTTCGCAAAGAAGTATTATATTTTCAATACAGTTAGAAAATTTTGGTGACGATTATATATTAAAATGGCTCATATTTATATATGAGTTTTATAAGTTCAAACCCGTTTTCCGGGAATAGGCGATATGTGTGAGTTATAACAAGATATATATCAATGTCGGTCAAATTATTAAAATTTTATTTAGACTGTTGGAAACATAATTATACTGAATTTGAATAGAATTGGTAGTATTTGCCCGCAAAATATGAACCGATATTGGTTAAATTGATAACATATATTCAAGACGATTAGAAAATAACTATGCCGAATTTAATTAAATTGCTCTTTATTAATTGGTTCTATAGGTTCAAACTTTTTTCTGGAAGGAGCTTTATATGAGCGCTATGTCAAAATATGAACCGATTTTAATAAAATTTATAACATATATTTTGGACAGCTAAAAAATTTATTGTGCAAAATCTTAAAAAAATTTGTTCATATTAGGAGTTTTATAAGCTATAAATCATATTCCAGGAAGAGGCCTTCTCTTTAGCCTTCAACTTCTTTCGGATTCAATAATAATTGAATTTTTGCAGTTACTTTAAAAAAACAAGTAAGAATGCTATATTCGGCTATGCCGAATCTTATATACCCTCCACCACAAATTCGTGTAAAGTTAATACGTTAGGTTCCATTGATACACATACACTCACAATGTATATAACACAGAAATACTTAATCAGTCATATAATTAGTTACAATTTAGGCTATAAATTTTTTCTACTGAACTGCCTTTTTTCTACCAAATTTCATTGAGCTCTGTTAATTTTTGTGGATGTGAGCAGACAAAGAGATTGACGAAAATCGACTGAGATTTTGAATTGATGCAAGAATATATACATTATGGGGTCTGAAATAATTCATTCTTAGCGTTACACACAGAATGACAAAGTTAATATTCTCTCTCTACCACTTGTACTGTGGAGCGTATAAAAACAAAAAATATGCTTGTTATAAGCTCAAAACAATTTTCCGGGAAAGGGCCTTATATGGGAGCTACAGCAAAATTCGGACCAAGATTTGTTTATATTTATAATATACTTTGATTATAGTTAGAAAAATCATTGTGCTAAATTTTAATGGATTTGATCTTATTTAAATGTTTTATAAACTCTAATCCGTTTTCCGGGAAATCCCGTTATAGGAAAATTTGGACCGATATAGGGCAAATTAATATAATATCTTCAGAACAGTTAGCAAAATAAATGTGTCGACATTCAATAGAATTGGTCTTTATTTACTCGGGAAGGGGCGTTATAATGGAGCTATATCAAAATATGGACCCATGTTAACAAAATTTATAACACATATTTATATGTTAATAAAATTTATAACATATATTTAAAATAAGTAGAAAATTAACTGTGTCAAATTTCAATAGAATTGGTTCCAATTTAAGAGTTTTATGAGCTATAAATCATATTCCGGGAAAGGGCCTTATATGGGAGCTATATCAAAACATAGACCCATGTTAACAAAATTTATAACACATATTTAAAATAGTTAAAAAATTAATTATGCCAAATTTCAATACAAATGGTTCAAATTTAAAAGTGTTATAAGCTATAAATCATATTCCGGGAAGGGGCATTATATGGGAGCTGTATCAAAATATGGACCCATGTTAATAAAATTTATAATATATATTAAAAATAGCTAGAAAATTAACTGTGGCAAATTTCAATCGAATTGGTTCAAATCTTAAAGTGTTATACGCTATAAATCATATTCCGGGAAGGGGCATTATATGGGAGCTATTTTTGATATAGCTGGACCAATGGACCAATATTAATAAAATTTATAACATATATTGAGAATGGTTAAAAAATTAGTTGTGACAAATTTCAGTAAATTATCTTAAGAATTGCGGCCCATATGGCACAAAGAGTTTGGGGTGTATCAAAATTTTGCATATTATAGCCTATAACTTTTTTCCGGTTAATCAGATTTTGATAATTTTTTGCACGATGATGAAGCACGTGCAGTTGTATGCTAAAATTAATTTTTCGTTTAAGTCCAATTACATTTTTAGAAAAAATTATAAGAGTTGATTTTCGAAATTTTGAGGTTGTTTCAGATATCGATCTATAACTTCCTTGCTTATAAACCGATATAGCTGGTTTTAAATAGCAAACTGCTTAGGACAATAACAAACAATGTGGCCAAGTTTTATCGAATTCGGTCAATTATTCTAGGCGTGAGAATGTTTCCAACAGACAGACAGACGGACATAGCTAAATCAACTCAGTTTTTGATTTGATGCAATAATATATATACATTGTTGGGTCTGAGATGATTCCTTCTTGGCGTTACATACAGAATGACAAACTTAATATACCCTCACCACTTGTGGTGGTGGAGGGTATAAAAAGAAAAAAAAAAACAATAGTTCTTTTTCGAAGAGGTTATCACAGACATCGGTCTTTAACTTTTTTGTGTATGAACTAATATAGCTGGTTTTATATATGAAACTGTTTAAGACAATAACAGACAGCGTGGCCAAATTTCGCTGAATTCGGAGAATTATTGTAGGCGTAAGAATTCTGTCTGAGATGATTCCTCCTAGGCTTTACACATGGAATGCCATAGTTAATATACCCTCATTACCGCTTGTGGTTGTAAGTCCGTCTGTCTGTTGGAAACATTCTACCGCCTAGAATAGTTGTCCGAATTCAATAAAACTTGGCCAAATTGTTTGTTATTGTCCTAAGCAGTTTGCTATTTAAAACCAGCTATATCGGTTCATAAGCAAGGAAATTATAGATCGATATCTGAAACAACCTCAAAATTTCGAAAATGAACTCTTATAATTTTTTCTAAAAATGTAATTGGACTTAAACGAAAAATTAATTTTAGCATACAATTTCACGTGCTTCAACAAAATCTGATTTAAAGGAAAAAAGTTATAAGCTGTAATTGATACACCACAAACTCTTTGTGTCATATGGGCCGCAATTTTAAGATAATTTACTGAAATTTGTTACATATACTTATTTTGATACAATAATAAATCCAAAGAAGTCATATTGTTCTGGGATCATTAATTGACCCAACTCCCATATAAGGACCCTTCCCATAATATGATTTATAGCTTATAAAACTTTTAAATTTGAACCAGTTCTTTTGAAATTTGGCAAAATCAATTTTTTAACTATTTTAAACCGGAAAACCGGTTTGAGCCTATAAAACAATCAAATAAACACTAATTTCATTGGAACTCGGTACAATGTATTTTTTAACTATTTTTATTGTATATTTTTAGTTAGAACAATCTCGGTTTATATTTTGATGTAGCTCCCATATCAGGCCCCTCACCGAAAACAGTTTTCATCTTATAAACGTGTATATAAAGACCAATTCTATTGAAATTCGCACTATTATTTTGCTAACTGTTCTGAAGATATTATATTAATTTGCCCTATATCGGTCCACATTTAAATAAAGATAAAACATTTAAATTAAAATTTAGCACAATAATTTTTCTAACTATAATCAAAGTATATTATAAATATGAACAATCTTGGTCTAAATTTTGCTGTAGCTCACATATAGGACTCCTTCCCGGAAAACAGTTTTGAACTTATAACAAGCATATTTTTTGTTTTTATACGCTCCACAGTACAAGTGGTAGAGAGAGAATATTAACTTTGTCATTCTGTGTGTAACGCAAAGAATGAATTATTTAAGACCCCACAATATATATATATTCATGACTTCAAATCAAAATCTCAGTCGATTTTCGTCGATCTCTCTGTCTGCTCATATCCAAAAAGCAAAGGCAGTTCAGTAGAAAAATTTATAGCCTAAATTGTAACTAATTATATGACTGATTAAGTATTTCTGTGTTATATACATTTGTGGGTGTAGGTGTATCTAATGGAACCTAACGTATTAACTTTACACGAATTTGTGGTGGAGGGTATTGAAGATTCGGCATAGCCGAATATAGCCTTCTTACTTGTTGTTATTACATTTTTAGAATAAAACAACAACAATAAGATAAATTGCTGCAAGATTTTTTGTGTGCTTGTTTATATATGCAAGCACATTTTTTTCTTCTTTGATTTCTTCTCAACAATTTCGCAATTTTGAGGAGTAAAGAAATAATCATCTTTTTTACTCTTAGCTGAAGGAAGAGTAATATAATCTATAAATAAAATTAAAATTTGAAACGAAAAAAGAGTTTTATAATTTTTAATCTTCTCTAAATAAGAGTAAAAATAAAGATCATTTCAAAATTAAAATTTTGCTCTGAGTTTGGAAGAGCACAAGTTGCTTAGAACGATGGACTACATTCGAAAATGGCAACATCCGATGTTTATCTCAGGTCAGGTGTAGGAGAAGGTGGTATTCACCAGGCTCATTCCGTTAAGTATATCCTTTCATATTGTAATATCTTAATGGAATCCCGGATTACTCTTCCATATTTGAGATTTTAAGTTTAACATTTTTTTCAAAATTTGGTATGAAAACTCGCTCTGTGAAATATTCTGGCTATGGGTGTGATAACTGAAGGTATTGGCCGCCATTTCCACTTGGATTCATCCGCCATGTTGTCCCGTTTTCGTGGAATCCTTGATTATCCTTTGAGATTTGAGGTTTAACATTTTTTCAAAATTTGCTATGAAAACTCGCTCTGTTAAATATTCCGGCTATGGGGTGTGATAACTGGAGGTATTAGCCACCATTTCCACTTGGATTCATCCGCCCATGTTGTCCCGTTTTCGTGGAATCCTTGATTATCCTTTGAGATTTTAAGTTTAAATTTTTTCAAAATTTGGTATGAAAACTCGCTCTGTTAAATATTCTGGCTATGGGGTGTGATAACTGGAGGTATTTTCCACCATTTCCACTTGGATTCATCCGCCCATGTTGTCCCGTTTTCGTGGAATCCTTGATTATCCTTTGAGATTTTAAGTTTAACATTTTTTTCAAATTTTGCTATGAAAACTCGCTCTGTTAAATATTCTGGCTATGGGGTGTGATAACTGGAGGTATTGACCACCATTTCCACTTGGATTCATCCGCCCATGTTGTCCCGTTTTCGTGGAATCCTTGATTATCCTTTGAGATTTGAGGTTTAACATTTTTCAAAATTTGGTATGAAAACTCGCTCTGTTAAATATTCTGGCTATGGGGTGTGATAACTGAAGGTATTGGCCGCCATTTCCACTTGGATTCATCCGCCCATGTTGTCCCGTTTTCGTGGAATCCTTGATTATCCTTTGAGATTTTAAGTTTAACATTTTTTCAAAATTTGCTATGAAAACTCGCTCTGTTAAATATTCTGGCTATGGGGTGTGATAACTGGAGGTATTAGCCACCATTTCCACTTGGATTCATCCGCCCATGTTGTCCCGTTTTCGTGGAATCCTTGATTATCCTTTGAGATTTTAAGTTTAAATTTTTTCAAAATTTGGTATGAAAACTCGCTCTGTTAAATATTCTGGCTATGGGGTGTGATAACTGAAGGTATTGGCCGCCATTTCCACTTGGATTAATCCGCCCGTGTTGTCCGTTTTCGTGGAATCCTTGATTATCCTTTGAGATTTTAAGTTTAACATTTTTTTCAAAATTTGATATGAAAACTCGCTCTGTTAAATATTCTGGCTATGGGGTGTGATAACTGGAGGTATTGGCCACCATTTCCACTTGGATTCATCCGCCCATGTTGTCCCGTTTTCGTGGAATCCTTGATTATCCTTTGAGATTTTAAGTTTAACATTTTTTTCAAAATTTGCTATGAAAACTCGCTCTGTTAAATATTCTGGCTATGGGGTGTGATAACTGGAGGTATTGGCCACCATTTCCACTTGGATTCATCCGCCCATGTTGTCCCGTTTCGTGGAATCCTTGATTATCCTTTGAGATTTTATGTTTAACATTTTTTTCAAAATTTGATATGAAAACTCGCTCTGTTAAATATTCTGGCTATGGGGTGTGATAACTGGAGGTATTGGCCACCATTTCCACTTGGATTCATCCGCCCATATTGTCCCGTTTTCGTGGAATCCTTGATTATCCTTTGAGATTTTAAGTTTAACATTTTTTTCAAAATTTGCTATGAAAACTCGCTCTGTTAAATATTCTGGCTATAGGGTGTGATAACTGGAGGTATTGGCCACCATTTCCACTTGGATTAATCCGCCCATGTTGTCCCGTTTTCGTGGAATCCTTGATTATCCTTTGAGATTTGAGGTTTAACATTTTTTCAAAATTTGCTATGAAAACTCGCTCTGTTAAATATTCTGGCTATAGGGTGTGATAACTGGAGGTATTGGCCACCATTTCCACTTGGATTCATCCGCCCATGTTGTCCCGTTTTCCCGAAATCCTTGTTTTTGTCAGTATTCTGATTGTGCAGAGCTCTGTTAAACCGTTAACAGAGCTCTGTTAATTGGTTAACAGAGCTCTGTTAAGTGAAAAGGTTTGTGTCTAGGATCAAATTTTAAAATTTATCTTCACACACATTATTTTTATTGGGTAAAAATATTATTTTATTTTGATAAAATTTTCAGCAGTTCAATATGGCAATGTTTTATTATGTAAACATTCACAGCCATAATATGGTTGTGGTATAACCTTGCAGCGGTACAATAATATTTTGTAGTGGTATTGTGTGAGTTTAATTTTAAATATTATCAAAAACATATTAATCATATTTTTTCTCTCTGTGTGTGATTTCTAAGAAGTTTTATGACCTTATTATGTTCATTAAAAAAAGAAACCAAAAATAGAGATGTATTTAAGTCTGCTTCTAGATTCTGTAATAACCTTTTCTTTGGTATTAAGAATTTCTTAATAAGACTTTTAAAATTGGGCTTTGCGTTTCTTTCTGGTGCTTCCCAATTACTTTTGATCAACGCAATAAATTCCATATTGGATTGATTTTATGATAAAAGAAGCAGTCGGAGTTTACATGCCTTAATTTAAAACTTCTAATATCGGGTCCCCTTCACACAATAACGACCAGATTATCGGCTGATCTTATAGACAAGAATATAGCCACTATGTCAACAATGAGACTATACAGTTTATGAGTGTTTACTAGTAACGATAATCCATTTAAGGGAATAAAAAGGACATCTACAATAAATCTCATTATGCTTTGTGCTATTAAATCTCATTTTGCTTTGTGTTCTAAGTATTCCAGCCAAGAGATTGAACCTTCCTTTTTAAGACTGCTGTAGTTTTAAGGATAAAGAGAATGATGAGATGTAAACTTCCTCTGCCACTGACTGAAGCAATAGCAAATTGTTCTGAATTATGCTTTATGTGGCAAAAACATGCAGATCGGTTTTCGATATAAAATGTGTTGTGTCATATCTCCAAATGTCAGGATTTTTTTTAATTTAATTTGAATCAGGGTATCTAACTTCAAACAGAGCACGTTTAAAAATCTGTAACATCGATTGTACTGCTGCTTGGTATCATGCGGATTATTCTGTATATTAAGATCAACAACATTTTTTAATATTTCAATAAGAACTGCAATGAAGCACTTTTCCGTGAATCCATAAATTGCTGACTAAGAGAGGTCAAATATTTGCACGTTTCGAATTTGGTTTAAAAAGTTTTTTCGCATTTTCTTTCAAAAAAAAAGATATTCTGAGCAACTGAAATTCATGATGGAAAATCAAAACACTTAAAGACTTTTCAAGAAAGTGTAAATAAAGCTTTCAATTTACTTGTCCTTTTTAATGCCATTCGAAATAAATTTAGTTTTTTGGCAATTTTTATAGAACTAATATGACTTTTCTCAATATATCATATTCTTTTGAAATGTTTCAACCTGAAACTCTCAATTCTTAATTAATTCTTATTCAGACATTTATCTATAAAAAGAGAGAAATTAGTTTTACCTAAAAGAGGCATTAGTGGTATTCCAGATAAAATTTTTTAATTATAATTTTGTCAGAATTCGATTTCATACATCTTTTTTTAAATTAAACCAATTCTTTAAAATCGACAGTCATTCATTGAAAATTTTCTCGAAAATTTTCCAATTTCCGCTTAGTCCCACTATGCAATTTTCGGTTAACACTGCTGCTTGTTAAAAAATTTCTGCTGCTTTAGACCGTTAGGCCCAGTTGATTATGCACCAATGATGTTGATTTTTATTTTGGTAAGATACAATTTTTTTAGTTTATTTTTAATCTTTTTTTCCATACAAACAAAAGTGCATGAACATTTTCCAATATTTCTTTTTTTTTTTTTTTTTTTTTGAATTTTAATCCTTGTTTGTTGCGTGTCTGTGTGCAACTTTACTTTTTTAACAAAGCAAACGAGAAAAAGAAGCCAAAAACTTTTTCGTTTGCTGTTTGGGTTTTATTGGTGTGTCTCTCTAAGAGCAGCAGGAAAAAAGGAAAAAGTTCCCAAAAAAAAAATAGAAAAAACCGATATACAAAAAAAGGAAACCCATGTATCGGACAGTTGTTTTATTGGAAAAACTCCACCTATAATAAAACCAACCAAACACAAGTGCGTTAGTTGCATAAACATCTACAAACTAAGTGCATATGCAATACATACGCATACCATTGCAATTATGCTCCTACCTTAACATAAAAAGGAGAATGCATTTGTACACACACACATTTTAGGCAGACAATAATGCATATGCATGTCCTTTGCTTACAAATTGTTATACACTTTTTCCTCTAGGACCCTTCAAACTATGCTGCACTTTTATCCTTTTAATTTTTTCAACATCCTCTCTCTCACATTCTTTTTTCTGTTTTATTTGCAATCAGACCCACGCATTAAAAAAGGAAATGTTCAATGTTTTTTCAGTTCGATTTTCTTCTTTTTTTTCCAATTTATTTTTGGTTTTTCTTTTTGTAACTTATTAAACACCCTCTTCATTATCACCACTCACCGCATACACAGGCAGCAAATGCACTTGTATTCGACAAATTCATTTTATTTTTACTGTAATCCTTTATATTTGTTCCTTTATTTTTTTTTTTTTTTTTTTTTTTTTTTTTGGTTTGTTCCTTTTTTATATTTTTATTTTTTGGTAAATATGAATATTTTAATGATTTACGATTCTTTATGTTTTAAAAATAAAAAGAAGAGGGGCAAATCAATGCCCCAAAAATAACCACAAACGCATCTTATGTCGTCATAATGGTATTTTAAAGTCTAAATATTGATATAAATTCATTAGTATTAAGGAGTTAAAGTTAAAGTTAAAAAAGGTTATATTGACAAATGTTTTTAATTTATTTTTTTATGAACAATATTTAAGACTTAAGAACTTCATGTTTCTAGTTAAAATTAATTATTACGATAAAAAATTAATTAGTGGAATTTTTAGGTTTCTTTTTTTTTTTGAATTTCGTTAACTTAGAATTTACCGTCGGAGTTTCATTCTTGCAATGAACTATCAAGAACCAATGTTAGGATTTGTAATGGACAGTTTAAATATTACCATGTAGGTTTAGACGGAATGCCATCATTAACCTAAAGTCATTGTGCATATTTGGTTTTATTGCAGCAATCGTTCTTTAGTAACACTCACCAGATACATACATAATAGTGTACATGCCTATTATTATTATCGCTCCAAGAGGAACCATAAAACACACAATACAAGAAAGTCTTTAAGATTAAAATGAAACAGTCTGTGAACAACTACCAATTAATCAACAATATTCATGGAAAGAAATCTCAGAAATATATATTCGGGCCATGAAGGAAATTATTAACACATGTCGTTTGAAAACTGGTTTTTCAAAATAGAAACCTAAACTGAAGTTAAACAACAAGAATATTTTTAAACATGCCAAAAACACGTTAAGACAGCCATAAACAACCTGAGAAAATTGAACTTGACCATTAACTACTCTACCAGTCGGAAGTGTAATCGAAACCAAACAATCACTGACAATAACTTCTAAAAAATTAGGTTGGAGGGAACCAAAGGTGGAGGAAATATCAGTAACGTCACCATAGAAAAGGCAACTAAATGAAACGAATTCGTGTAAACCCTTCCAGTTTAGTTGTTACAAAGCAGGCGAATGAAACATAAAGAAACAATAAAGCAGAAAAGGAGATATTAGTAGAAATTCTACAGGTAGATATTGAAGGCACTGTCGCACATGGCTTTCTGGGTAAATAGAATGGACTCACAAATATAGAACAATCTATTGAACAACTCTTGAACTTCGAAAATGTCGATATTGGTAGATGAGCTATGTAAAAGATTGAGAAGAAAAATAGTACAAAAGAAGATAAACAGAAGTTGTTATATAAGAAAATGCTGAAAGCTCACTTCTTCACATCGAAATACCAGCCAACTGTCCTACACAAAATACAGGAGTAAAGCAAAGATGCTCCACATTTATAAACTGGTACCAGATATTATGAGCGGGGTGTTTTCAAAGACAAGAGAATTCACGTAGGACCTCTATATCCAATTTGAGAATTTAAGAGAGATTTAGCACAAATTCCAACTCTTATTTAGACACCACAAACATCATGCTATAAGGTCAATCAGTACGTGGATATCTCGGCAGTGTAGTGACTACAAAAGAAAATAAATACAATCAATATGGGAAACTCACAAGCACATTGTTGCATTTAAATGTGGTTAATGTCGAATACCTTCTCACAATCGCTTCAAAAGAGAAATATCTAGAATATTAGGAACAAGAAATTCATAAAAATGCAGGTCAAATACGATCGCATATTTCCGCATGTGGTAGATTTCAAGAAAAAAATTTTCGAAATTGGGGTTTACACTGATAGTTACAAGTAAATATTGCATTGCCTTTGAGGCGGTAACCTAATTTTGAAAGTACTTAAGTTTCTATATCTTTCAAACCGAGGTCGCTGCTTCCGAATCCTCAAAAGGTGTAGATTCTTGCAAAAAATATTTCGAATTTTGTACAGAATCAAGACAACGTTTTATACACTTTTTATAACCTAAAAAGAACGAACAAGATAAAAAATAGGCCCAAATTTTACTTTGGTTTAAATATATTTTAAAGTATGAGTAATATCCCACAAAAGTAGGAGTACGTAAAGAATCATAAAGGCGTTATATTATATATAATTTATTTTATTAAAGTTATAAAAAAATTGACGATGAAAAAATGAAGCCAATAGACCTACGTCCTTTTCCAAATCAATGGAATATACCTTCCAATTTTGCATGTAAATTTAGTTAAATATATTTAGTTGTTCTAAAGTTAAAGAATTATAAAAAAATCATTTTGTGACCACCGGATATCAGTGTCAAATATTTTAATTGGACTAAACAAATAATTTTAAAAAAGTTATACATCGAAAAATTTAAGAGGATAATTATATATTTCATAACAACTCACAAAACTCCATGAGGCGAATTCTTCTATTTAAGGGTTCCCAATATAAACGGGATATCTACAACGACAATCTACCAGTTAAGGTAAAAGAAAAGATTTTTCATGCAATCGATATAAATATTTATATTCTGAATTGTATTATAACACTATAACTGTTTTGTTGACATTAGACTTTCTAATGCATCCTCAAGCGTTTAACCACATTGTACCCAACAGATGTAACGTTCCAAAGAATACAAGTAAATAGGTTGCAAATTAATGAGATACACTGATGTCATAAGTTGATAGAAACTACATTCTCGGACAAGCCCATGTAAAAAAGTCTATTCGCGAACTTAGTAAGTTAAATGGTAAAGTCCCTTTTAAACTGTCGGATCATTAGTTTTAAGAAAATCTCCAAAATCTTATGGGTTACAATATACATGTGTGAGGTGTAGGATATTAAAAAATTTCCATAACCGAATAAGTGAATACGGATTCTTAAGGACAATTTCTCACTTTTATATACTCAACATGTCCTGCTGAAAAAATTGAATTCTTCATTTTCATAAAAGTAATAATTGAAATGATTTTAAAAATTTTTAAAAATTATTATTATTTGTAATTTTGTTTAGAAAAGATATAAATATTTATGAAAATTTTGATAAAATACCTGTTTTGTTTATTTGAAATTAGCACACACATGTTCTGATGTAACCAGGCAAATAATAGAGATAAAATGCCAACAATAAATGAAAATGCCAGTCAGACGCCAAAGCTTCTTATTGTTCAACAAAAATATGTATTTAAAGTTCATACACTTAAAAAATAAGACAATTTAAAATGTATTTAAAGATACCAAATTTAGAAGCAATAAAAACCTTTATTTTTACTTATAAATCTGTCAAAATCTCATGACCAGAAATCAAATATCAATCGAGTGCTGTAAAATAGTCATAACTCAAAAAATATGTTTTTTTTGAAATTTGCAATCGAACAGCACGTTATTTCCAGGAAAAATGAAGAAATTATGTAATTCCCAACATAAAGCTTATTTACGGAATTATTTGATTTTTTTGACAATAACTCTAAAATTTGAACAGCTAGAGAAATCTCAGTGACATTTTGGAGAGCAAAGAACTTAGGTAATACTGAATTGACATGGAGGATTAGAGCCACCTATCTCTTTAGGGGGTTGTCGGTAACACTCCAAAATTGATTTTGAAAATGATTATCCATGAATTTATTTGTGAATTGAGAGATAAGAAAATATTTATATGCGATAGTCATTATAAATCCTAATCCATTATGCATTGGTTACCTTTTATAGTTTCAGCGATATTGAAGTCGAAATAAATTATTAATCTATTTTACACTTGACTTTTTTAATATCTTCAAGTTAATAGACTTAATATATGTTTGAAATATTCTCTGTAGAAGTCTAAAATGATGAATCCGTTAAAAAGGTATATTCATCTGTAGTTAAAAAATTGGAAAATATTATGGGTTTCTTTTAAAAATGGTGGCAACATTTATTCATTATTAAAACTATTTATATATCCTGTACTACCAAAGAAGGTTGGGGTGTTATTTATGCGTTCGTAACGAAGTTTGTAAGGGGTAGAAATAATTTTGCAAACTTCACTTTTAAGTACACTTTAAGCTCAGGATCATGTTCTGAGTCTATTTAATGATATCTGTCTGGTTGACTGGCTTTCCATGTAAACCTAGTGCGCAAGTTGCGGGTCGCAGTTTTAAAGTTATCCTGATAAAAATTTGCTCGTGTCATTATTGTGGGACGCAGGTACGGAGCTTGATGGGACCCATAAATACTCTCGTTATGTGATTCAAGCCAATAAAAGTTCTCAGCATAAATTTATATATTCACCATATATAACTTTAAAGGACAACAATCTCACAAATACGTAAGTATTGTAAAATTTTTTGGTCAATTTAAAATAAGAAAAAATTGTTGTAAGAATTTTTACGAGGGTAGGTCTAATATTTTTAAAGTAATTCAATTTTAAAAAA
>PYHX02000145.1:0-34003 GCA_004302925.2 Cochliomyia hominivorax | reverse complement strand
TAGAACTGAACTAGAACTGAACAGAACTGGAACTGGAACTGAACTCGAAGCGAACGAGAACTGAACTGGAATTCGTTTATTAGGTTTCAAGCTTAGTTCAGCTTCAAATCAGTTCTGGTTTCAGTTCCAGTTGAGGTTTTAATTCAAATTCTAGTTCAAGTTTTAGTTCAGTTCCTAATTCTGAATGAAGTTCTATATCATCAAGTACTGTTTTAAGTTTTGACTTTAGTTCTGCTTCCAGTTCTGTTCTTTTTTAAATATTGTTTTTAATACGGTTTCTAGTTAAGAATCTAGATTCTAGTTTTTTTTTCCAGATCTGGTTTTGCAGATATTTAGTTTTATTTCAAGTTCTGTTCCTGGTTCTCTTTTTAGTTCCGTTTTAGTTCTCTTTCTTTTCAGTTCAGTTTCAAGTTTCTTTAGGTTCTGTTTCTATTTGCAATTTAAAACATTTATACCCCATGTTTTGATAGTGTAGAGTACCCATCACATATACAAACATATATATATTTGTCTTTTAGTTCACTTGTAGCAAGTATATGTTGCAAAGTAGAAGACTTGATGTTTAATATTATTCTACCAACTTTTCTCTTGTTATTTTTAGTATGAGTGTATTTGTTATGGTATTCTCAACAAACACAAACATTTAAATAAGGCCATGTTGTCTTACATATATATACGTATGTATATGTATTTATATTATACTCTTAATGTTTGTATTTTTATATAATTCTGCTGTTTAAAAGCGTTAAGGCAGGAATTACAAAATTAATTTTTAATAAACTTGATGAAGTTGACACAAAATTTTCTACAACAAAATGATAATTGTTTGCCAAACAAATAAAAAATAATAATGATAAAAAAGAAATGAATAATAATAGAGGGAAAGGAAGATGTTATGAAAACGTTTAAACAAAAAATTGAAAAATAAATATTGAGATAAAATACTAAAATGGGTTAATGAAGAATGAAAGAAGGAAGTTTTATTAATTTTTTAAGAGACATTAAAAAACAGTGAAATGGAAATGTTGAAATATAATTTTAGGTAAAAAAATATTAAATTAAACGTTTAATGAAATGTGTGAAAATGTTATGTAAACTAACAATTGAAATGAGAGCGTATGAGTTATAGAAATATTGAGAAAAAGCGTTAATATTAAGCATACGCCGAGTTGGATATTAAATGTTAATCTTTTCTGTTTAAAAATTGGTATAACATGTTCTTAATAAAAAAATACTCTTCTTAGAAATAAGGTGTGAGATCGAAAAAAATTCTAAACATACATATATGTTTGGTAATAAAAACGAAATCACTAGATTTACACTTTTAATATTTTATTTAATTGAAATTATTATTAAAATAAGCAAAAAATAATCTTTTTGGAAATTCTTCCAATAAATAATGCTTTCTGTCGCTACGCTCGAACAGGTTGGCCATCTCCATTTAAAATCTACCACACCTTTAGACTCCGATTTATGCCTTATTTTGTGCTTTAATTCTCTTTAACAAGAGCTCAATATCTCTCCACTGGCCTAAGTTCTGAGCATTTGGAAGATTTATCTATTTTGCTGTAAACACTACATTATTGTTTTTGTACCACTCAAGTCAGGCTAAAAATAAGTGAACACATTCTGAAGTCTTATGACTGGAATTAGCTTTTTTGTAAATATGATGTAAATTTTGGTATTTATAGAGTCCGTTGTAACAAATGATTGGCTTAATTGCTGCAATTACATATTGCTTGCCATTACTGGGAAATTCGACTGATATTGGGTCTGAAAGTTTTATTCAACCCCCCCTCGAGCATCGGCAACATAAAATTTATGAACAGGAAGTTACTAAAATATGCCAGAACATACGTTTCCTTATCCATTATGCGAAAAGAATAGAAAACTTGACTTCAATTTCCGTACTCTGTTTTTGGTCTCTAAACTATTAACAGCATTCCTGTCAGAAACTTTTAAGAAATTTTCCAAATTGTTCGAGTACTGAGCTAAACGGACTGCTTTGCTATCGGATGTGCTGAGAGCTCTTTTGAAAATGCTTTCTATTTTTGGCTTTAGAAACATCAAGTGCATCATTTTTATCGGCTGAAACATATTTTTTGGCAATTAAAAAGTACTCCCGGTGCTGTTGAATAATATTGGAAATGGTGTGATGGCAGACCTTTGAATCCTTTTTGTAGGACCAAGCTGTTTTTTGATGAAAATTCACTCATTCACTCATTTAATTTAGAAGACATTAAGCATAATAACTGACATGTTCTACAAAGATAAACTTGATGAAAAATACTTGGGTTAAAAGTTTTATTTAAAAATGTATGTTAAGAACTTTTGGATATATCTCTTATATTTTTTAATAAACCCATTTAATAAACCAATTTTAAACGTTATTTTTTCTATAACACATTTTTATTTATATACAAATACACCCACAGTTTAACCGGAAATTGCAATATTCTTTTTTTTCATATCAATAAATAAAAATAAACATTTATTTATATACATTAATCATTGAGTGTGTATGTGGGTATTTTATTTTAGTGACACGTGTGAAGGTAATTTAAGCACTTGTTAATTTTGTTATTAATTAATTTCATTTATAAATTTATTTCCTTTTTTCTTTAAATCACCATTTAATTTACTCAATTAATTTTATTTAAATCCCTCAAGTTGAACATCAAAAGAAGTAGAAAATATCAGCAAAAATAAATTTTATTAAAAGTATGAGTTTGACATATAATTCAAGTCAGTTAAGATATATATTTTATGCTTAATTTACAATAAATTACATAAAATTTAAGTAAAAAATTCAAATTGAAAATATGAAGAAAAAAAAAAAATGGAAATACACTGATGTACATTACCATAAATGCACACATTTTTTTAAATACTTTTTTCAGCTTGAAATAATTGACAGATAATTTATTCAATCTCAAGAAGATTAATATATTCTTAATCTGATTAAAATCAGTCACAAGAAAAAACAAAACCCAACTTGTTCCTACAAAAAGTTGACCAAGAATTCAAAGTCTGCCTTCAATTTGTTTTCCAATCTTATTAAACGGTACCGGAAAAACTTTTCCTTTGATGATGTTTCAAAATATTTTTAAAAGGAGAAGTCACTTTCAAAAAAGCTCCCAATAAATATGCTCGCACTATTTGCTAGGAAAAGTTAAAAAAGTTTCCGACAGGAATGCTGCTAAAAATTTGGAGGCTTAAAACTGAGCATGAAAATTGTAGTGAAGTTTTCTGAATGGAATGGAATGTTGAGGAAAAATTTAAGACTCAAATGCAGTAAAAATTTTCCAAAATGTTCCTCGTATTACAAGCAATATGCAGCTGCGACAAATAAAGCCAATCATTTGTTGCAACGAGCTCTTTAAATACCGAAATTTACGTCAAAATAGCCGCGAGTGGTACTAGAACAATAATGTGGTAATTGTAACAGAAGAGGAAAATTGTCTAAATTTAGCTTACGGCGTTGATGATATATTGAGCTTTTGTTCAAGAAAAGAATTGAAGAGCGCAATAAGCCTGGTAGAATGTCTGAGGAAGATTTAGTTTGTTCCTCATCTTTGGTTAATTTTGTATTTCCCTTGGAAATTTTTAATTTAAATCTTTTCCTGTTCGAACAGAAATGTCCCTTTTGGGCTTCTTTAAATCTATGAAACTCATCGATTAGATAAGAAAATTCAGCAATAAAATTAAGATATTTTGAATAAAAATATACTTTTATCCAAAAGAAATTGAAATTTATATAATTTAATTTTTAATAATTTTTTAAAGCCAATTTATATCTGCGTTTATAGAAACATTCCACATAAAATGGCACCAAGATTATTTTATAGCATGAATAAGAAAACTTTCTTGTTTACTTTAAAAAGTACCGCTAAGTTGCTATTGGATGAGAACAACAAAGATAAAAAGGAATGTAAAAAAATTAAATGCGTTTATAAGAATATTTATCAGTGTCTGACTACCAAAAAGAAAATTGCAGGTGGCTTAGTGCCAAAAGGTTTTCAAATATGCAACACAATCTAATGAGAATAATGTCTTCAGAACCCTGAACACCCTACACGATTTAAATACAACGGAATGGAAAAATTTACAGGCTCTAATAATCCAAGTTCCTCTTTTGAATTGGTGAAGAGTTTAAAATCTGTTAAAATAAAGTTCATCCATAAAATTCTCCTTTTATTAGTTGCTGAAATTGTGCTCAATTTTCCTTCAATAACAGTTTTTTTCTACAAATTTATTTTTATTTTCATAGTTTTTGGCAAAATCTTTAAAGAAAAGTGTAGATAAGAGTGTTTGTATTTTATTGATATTACTGGCCAACAAAAAATCGCAGTCAGTAAGGAATTGGGTCATTGATTGTTTGACGGCTAAAAAATTATCCACAATTTGTGTGATTTTTTTACTTGAGTTTAAGTTTTTTTTTGCCAAATTCGTTCGGTTTGGTTTTTAACTTTTTTAGTTTTCTTCTGTGTTATTCCCCAAATAGTGAGTGATATATGTATGTTCGCTGTGAATAGTTGTTGATGTAAAAAGTATATGTGTGAGTTTGTTTATTTATTTACATTTGGCAGCAATTTTTGTTCATAAAAACTGAAAAAATTACTAAAATATCTAAATCAATAGTTTGGTTGCATGGAATTGTGTTGGTGTTTGATATGATTTTCAGAATGTTGTAAAAATATAAAATTCTCTTTCTCTCTTTTCATGTAATGAACTGTGTTTAATGTGAAACAACGTTAAATTAACATTTTTTAAATTTTTTAAAAAGGTTGATTTAATTATATTTAAATTAATTTTACATTGATTTTTTTTCTGTATGTAGTTCTGTTCCTCATTTTCTTTCTTTATCTTTTCCCGGAACAGATAAAGTTCTGTTAGCAATTCAATTTCAATTCTATTCCATTCTGCATTTAATAATACAGTAGCATTTTCAGTTCTGTTTCCAGTTGTTTTTCTAATTATGTTTCTTTTCGGTTTCTAGTTTGGCTTCCAGTTTTATTTTGAGTCTCGTTCTATTTCAGGTTCCATTTCTAGTTTTTTTACTCCTTCTGCTCATAGTTATGTTTCAATATATGTATCTACTTTGGTTTATGGTTTCACTTATGGTTCCAGTTATAGTTGTATTTGAAGTTCTATTTTGAGCTTTTGCTGGCAGTTCGATTCCTACTTCTGAGCATACTTTCGATTTTGGTTGTTCTTAGTTCTGATTCGATTTTGTCTTCCAGTTCGATTTTTATTTCTACTTCCAGTCTTGTTTTAGGTTCTGTTTTTAGTTCTATTTCTAGTTCTTTTTAGTTTCAAATTATGTTTTCAATTTCTGGTTTTATTTCTAGTTTCTAGTATTGTAATTCTAGTTCTGTGGGTATTTTTGTTTCCATTTTCAAGTTCTGTTCTTAGTTTAGTTCTAGTTTAATTCTAGTTTAGTTCCACTTTAGTTTTAGTTCAGAACTGGTTCAGTTCTAGTTGAGTTATAGTTCAGTTCCACTTTAGTTTTAGTTCATTTCTAGTTCAGTTCTAGTTTACTTTTAGTTCAGTTCCACTTCAGTTTTAGTTCAGTACTGGTTCAGTTCTAGTTCAGTTCTAGTTCAGTTCTAGTTCAGTTCTAGTTCAGTTCTAGTTTAGTTCTAGTCTAGTTCCAGTTTAGTTCTAGTTCTGTTCTAGTTCAGTTCTAGTTCAGTTCTAGTTCAGTTCTAGTTTAGTTCTAGTTTAATTCTAGTTCACTTCTAGTTTACTTTTAGTTCAGTATTAGTTCAGTTCTAGTTCAGTTCTAGTTCAGTTCTAGTTCAGTTCTAGTTTAGTTCTAGTTTAGTTCTAGTTCAGTTCTAGTTCAGTTCTACTTTAGTTCTAGTTTAGTTCTTGTTCAGTTCTAGTTTACTTCTAGTTCTGTATTAGTTCAGTTTTAGTTTCAATTCTAGTTCAGTTCCACTTCAATTTTAGTTCAGTACTGATTAAGTTCTAGTTCAGTTCTAGTTCAGTTCTAGTTTAGTTCTAGTTTTGTTCTAGTTTAATTCTAGTTCAATTCTAGTTCAGTTCTAGTTCAGTTCCACTTCAATTTTAGTTCAGTACTGGTTAAGTTCTAGTTTAGTTCTAGTTTAGTTCCACTTCAGTTCTAGTTCAATTTTAGTTCAGTTACTGGTTAAGTTCTAGTTTAGTTCTAGTTTAGTTCCACTTCAATTTTAGTTCTGTACTGGTTAAGTTCTAGTTCAGTTCTAGTTTAGTTCTAGTTTTGTTCTAGTTTAATTCTAGTTCAATTCTAGTTCAGTTCTAGTTCAGTTCCACTTCAATTTTAGTTCAGTACTGGTTAAGTTCTAGTTCAGTTCCACTTCAGTTCTAGTTCAATTTTAGTTCAATTTTAGTTCCGTTCCACTTCAGTTTTAGTTCAGTTCTGGTTCAGTTGTAGCTCAGTTTTAGTTCAACATACAGCTCATTTATAATTTATTTATTTATTTTCTAGCAAATTTAGCATCTTTGGAAGTTTTTTGGTTTAAACCAGTTCTTTTATTAGTGATTTTTGTAAATCATTCAACTTACAACATTTGCTTTTCTCATATAATTTTAACTGACATAAATCTTTTAAGCTCTTAAAATTTTATTCTAAATTTTCAAAATAGCAATTATCTCTCTAAAGTCAACATTTACATCCATTATCCCCATGAATAGAAATACACTTTTGTTAAAATATGCATAATATTTATTTAACATTTTTAATAAACAATGAAGAGTATTTTGCTTTTAATGCATATAATTATTTAATATCTTATTGTTCTACTCTCCTTCAGAAAAAATCCGAAAATGATGTCATAAACATAACAATTTTTTAGTATTAAATATTTATCTAAATATTTAACAGCAACAACAATCAAAGTTCACTAAAGATGAATTGTTGTTGTGTGCAAAACAATAATAAAATATAAAAGGAAAAGTAGAAAGATCATAAAATAATAGAAGAATAAACAAGTAAGAAGTTATACTCGGTCAAGGATGACTATTTAATACCCTACACCACATTATTGGTAATGTTTGGTAGCTACCAAAAATTAATGAACCACCCTCGTATAAAATATTTTTTAATTTATACTTAAGTGTACAGAATATTTTACTGGTATCAACTTAATTGTGGTATTACGACGTGTTTTCTGTGGGCGTTACATGGGAGCTAAAAGAAATTATGTATCGACCCTCGTAAAATTTCGCACATTGATTTTGGTTTATACTTGACTTGATTTGATTAAATCTTATTACAATACCAATGTATTTGTGAGATTTAAGCCCTTCAAAATGCTATTTGAAGGGGCTTGTAAGGGACCTATGAGAAATAATGGACCGATCCTCATATAATTTGGCACATTGTTTTAGAATATTATAAAACCAATTTGTGTCAAATTACATTAAAATTGTTTTATATTTAGGAATTTTGTGATCTAAATACCCATTCCGGGATGAGTATTTGTATGCGGTCTAGGTTAAATAATTGACCTATAGTCATCAATTTCAATAGGCATCGTCCCTGGGGCAAAATAAGCGTACATGTCAAATTTCATTATGATATCTTTAAAATTGCGGCCTGCATTTTGTTCACAAGGTTAACATGAACAGCCAGCCGGACAGTCGGACAAACGGATGGACATTGTTAAATCGATTCAAAAAGTGATTCTGAGTCGCACGTTATACATAAATGTGGTGGTAGTAATATTTTTTCTGTGCGTTACAAACTCAAGCACAAACGCATTATACTCAAACCACCTAAGGTGGTGTAGGGTATAAAAATATACAGAAAAGTAAGTTGGCAAAATCATATACAACTCACTCAGCTAACAACAACAACTAACAATCAAAACTAACAAGCAAAAGTAATGAATAACAACAAAATTTTTAAAATATAAACTGATAAAAAATACATACAAAACACACATACACGCACAAATACATTGATATATAGACATTCCTTAAGTAAATAAATATAAAAATACCAGTTAAAATTCTTGAAAATATTTTTCCTTTCAATAACACCAACACACTAATACCTGGAAGAGAGAGTGGTGAGAGTCTCCTGTAGAGTACAAAATGTAAGAAATACTAACAACAAATAACATACATAAACTTAATCTAGTTAAAAATTTTTGTTGTTTGTTTACAAAATATCTGTGTAGATTTATTTATATGTGTGTGTTTGTTTTTTTCTCATATATGTCAAATTTATCTAAATCTTTTTAATATTTTTTAAACTCTTCATGGAGCTGTTACTCATACTCGTTTAGAAGAGAACAAGAGAGAGGCTATAAAAATGACAGTAACACTTAATATAAGAGATGAATTTAACGGTTCGTGGCCTAAAATTTAGTAATTATTATCATGTCTTTGGTACTTTTTGTAAATTTGGTACTTTTAAGGCAAAAAAGGGGGAAAACCTTAATTTGATTTTTTTGATATCCTTCAAATATTTTAATTCAGTAAACATAAAAATAGATATCACAACATTCGCATCATATAAAAAGGAGGAAAATGATGAAGAAATTGTCCTTTTAAAAGATTCTAAAATTAAGATTTTTTTTCAAATGACACCCTTCTCGAATTATGGTGTTAAGGTTATAAAATTCTTGAATATGGTTCAATTTTATTAAAATTCGCAACAATTTTTTTCTACTTTCTTTAATGAACATAAGAAATTTAAGAATATTGGTCCATGTTGTTAATAGTTACCATATGAATCAATATTATTAAATTTTAGTACAACTTTATCTCTAACCGAAGGATTATAATTTTAAGCTTATAAAAATTTTAAATAAAAACTAATTGAATTTCAGCTCAATTTCTAAATGTCTTGAATATATGTTATCAATTTTACTAATTTCGGTACATATTTTTCATATAGTTCCCATAATAGGCCCCTAAATCGAAAACAAAAACTCTTATATATGAATCAATTTTATGGAAAATCACGACTAAATTTCTAGCAGTCATAGCAGTGTGAGATCTCGAATTCTTAACATAAAACAAAACAACTAAACTTCCAGTTTTAATTTTTTCCGTGCTCCTCAATTTTCTTTAAAAATAAAGAGAGCCCGATATCTCTCCACTGGCCTTAGTTCCGGGCACTTTAGAACCTCTATTAGTGCACACACCACATTATTGTTCTTGTCTCACTCAAGAGCTTATTTACCATATTAACAGGATGCAAAGTCTGTCCAAAAGTAAGAGGACACATTATGAAGTCTTATGAATGGAAGCAGCAATTTTTTAAATATTATTTATTGTAAATTTCGGTGTTTATGGAGCTTTTGGTAACAAATGTTTGACCTTTTTTACAACAATTGCATGTTGCTTGTTACACCACAAACTTTTTGGAAAATTTTTAATGCTTTCGGTCATAAAGTTTTCTTCAAAATTCGCTCGAACATCAGTAACTAAAAATTGTTTACCTGAAAGTTGCGAAATATTACGTTTCGTCATCCATCATTCAGTAAGAATTTTTTGGAATCAATTATTTTAATTTTCGTGCTTTGTTTTTAGCCTTGTGGAGGGTATTAAAAATTCGGCATAGCTGAATACATCATTTTTAATTGTATATATTTTTACATGGCGTTTTTTCTAATTCTCTGAATTTGAATAATATTTACAGTTGATATAAAACACTAAACAGTCTCTTTTGATTAGATTTTACTGTAATATTTATACCCTATACCACCGTAGGTGGGTTGGGTATTATGCGTTTGTGCTGATGTCTGTAACATGCAGAAGAAAATGGTGTAATCCCCACCTCTAAGTATACGGTTCGACTCAGAATGATTTTCTGAATCGATGTAACAATGCATGTCCGTCCTTCTGTCTGTCTGTCTGTCTGTCTGTCTGTCTATCTGTCTGTCCATATAAACGTTTTCAACAGCCTCCAGGATCGCAATTATTGCGACATCGCGATGAAATTTGGTACATATTATTATTTTGATCTAAGGACGAAGGTTATTGAAATTGACCATGTTCGATCCAATACAAATATTCCTTCCAAACATTGGCATAGGTAAGACTTATAATATTTTAAAACGATGTGCCAAAATATTGGGAGGGTCGGTCCATTACTTCCCATAGGATCCATATAAATCCAAATATCACTTTTAAGGGGATAATCTCACATATACATTGGTGTTGCAATAACAACTGTTAAAATTTAGGTAAATATAAGCAAAAATCTATGTGCAAAATTATACGAGGGTCAGTCCACAATTTCTTCTAACCCTCCAGCGAAATTCTTTTTTAAATCTCACAATAACGTGCTGCATATTTAAGAATAAATAAAAAGAATATAAAATTATACGAGGGTCGTTCATTAATTTTTCGTAATAACTATTTATAACCAACATTGTTGTGTAGAGTATTATATAGTCGTGCTTTACCCACTATAACATTTTTACTTGTTTTTCTATGTGTTTGATAGGGAATTTACTTATATTTACAATGTATATTTATATATATGTTTGTATTTGTATAGTATTTATATATATTTTTTTCTCTATATGTGTATGTGTACCTCTTTGTTTATTTATTTTTATGTCTACAGTTATGGCATTTTGCTTAACGCTTGAATTGTCTGCTTTTGTAGGTTATGTACGTTTTTTATACAACATTAAACTTATAAAATGTATGAGTATAGGTTTTTTATTTTTATGTATTTGTTAGTATGTCTAACTATATTTTTTATAAAATACTTAAATTTATAAAAACTTTACACAAACACACATGTGTGTGTATGTAATACTTTTGCAGGTGTAGTAATTTCCTCTTGTAGATTTTAGTTGAAAGAAAAAAATAACTTGTCAAAAGTTATTGTATACTTATAACTATTTGTATGTGTAAGTGTGTGTATGTATTTACAGATATGTGTGTATTACTAAGGTAACAATTTCTGTTATTCATTTTTGTACAAATGGTGATGAGGATATATTAACTTTGTCATTTTGTGTGTAACGCTAAGAAGAAATCATCTCAGACGCTATAATTTATATATTTTCTTGCATCAAATAAAAATCTGAATCGATTTAGCTATGTCCGTCTCTGTATCCGTCTGTCTGTATGTTGTTGTTACGCTTACATCCAGAAAGTTTTATAGAGCTCAATGAAATTTTGACTGAGTAATAAAAAGATATAGATCGATATCGTAAGCAACCTCTAAACTGTCAATTAGAAATCGACAAATTTAAATACGATTTTGGCATTAAATAAAGTTCATTATCATTTCATTTTAAAAATTATTAAAATCGGTTCAACCGAAACAAAGCTAAAGCCAAAACTATAACCAATTTTATGACTCATTAAGTGTTCCTGTGTTGTATTTACAAACGTATTATATACGTCTGTGAGTGTATGTGTGTATGTATGTACGAATCATAATATAATTACTTTCACGCATTTGTAGTGGAGGGTATTGAAGATTAGGCATAGCCGATTATAGCTTTTTTATTTGTTTTTATTTTTGTTCCGCTTCAGTTTCATAAATTCGTTTATGTACTAATTTTGTTAAAGTGTTTGTAACATTAAGAAATTTTAAATAGATTCTTAAGAATCTTGGAAAGCAATTAGTAAGTGTTCATTATTTATAAGAGTCCACTTGAAATGGAAATTTGATTCTAGAAATATTAGGTTGATAGAAGGAATTTAAATTTGGTTATAGAAATTTCACTATAAAAATTTTATATATGAAAAAGAATGAAATAAAATATGAAAGAAATAACAGACCCTTTTTTGTGATAACCTTTTTCGATAGTCTTTTTATTAAACATTTGACTGCTGTTTAACGTATTAAAAGATATATATTTTCTTAAACTGACTTTTCAGTTATGTCTTCCAACATTTCCATGCGAAATTTGTAAATTTTGAATCAGAGGACCAAGTGTTTTTATAAACGTTTTGTATTGTTCGAATCATATATAAGTTTATTGTGATGGTGACTTTATTTTAGAAACATTCCCTGTTCCCTGGATCCATCAGGAACTTGCGTTCCACCTTAATCAATTGAATTACATTAGAGTTTGCAAAATATTCAGATTTTGGGATTTTAGATCATATATCGCTCACTTGCTGCAAGGCCGTCAATACTCAAAATTCAAAAGTTTGGACTTAATATCGATAGTGTTTGCTATATTAAATAAGCCGATAACTTAACTGACCACTTTTGGGCAAAAACTATGCATCGAAGGGATAGTGGCAAGAATTTATTATGACAATAACATAATTTGTTGACTAATGCTGAAAATGGGTGATATTTCAGAGGCTCATTTATTTTTGTATAGTTGAGATAAGATTTTTAAAAGAGTGTGCATTTTATGTCCTTATTCATGATTTTCAATGAATTAATTTCTCGCAGCAAATGAGCGATATAAAAAATAGAAATTGCTCGGATTTGGTAGAGTTTGGACTTAGCTCTTAAGCTAAGAAAAAACAAGTAAGAATGATATATATTTTCGATAGAACTTGGGAGAGAGGTACAAAATGTAGGACGGATAGGATTAGTGTTAGGGGTTAACTCATACAAAAAAAATATTGATCATCGAATATCTAAAGAATCACTTCATCGCAAATTTATTCCCAATAATTTTTCAAGTAACTGTTCTACTAGACCGAATGAAGGGCGGATAGGATCATTGGGAGATATGTACCCCATGCAAAAAAATGTTGATTATCAAATATCTAAAGAACTATAATAGCGAGAATTTTCACCTTTGGTCCCAACCAATTTTTTAAAGAACTATTTTACAAGTTTTGAAATTCGGCCCCAAACACTTTCTCAAGAATTTGTTTTACTGATCAAAATATTGAACGGGTAGAATTAAGAGGAAAGGAATACTTAAAGAACTGTAAAAGAGGGAGTATTCAAATTAATTCAAATTACTAGCACAAGGAACTTTTTACTGGCGAAAATGAAGGACGGATAGATATCTCTCAGATATCGCTCTATAAATTCTTTGTTACCGGACCTATAACAAACTATTTGAGACAATAGCAAATTTTCAGATTATTATTGTGACCGTTTGAATGTTTTCAAGTGAAGACAAACATTACTAAATCGTTTCAGATATAATATACTCTATTTTACCACTTGTGGAGATGGATGGTTCAACAAAATTCTGCCCCACTGTACAAACAAGCCATATTTTGTTCGAATTCGTAATTATTAGTAATTTGCCGAAAATTGTTGGGATTTATAACGATTTTTCAATTTAAGATTAAGAAAAAATCTGATTTCTGTAGCATATTAGTATATTCGCCCTGTCTTCTTTCTAGATATTTTATTTTTGTATATTTTTTTTGTTCCTTAATGTGACATTTATTGTCAGTTTTATACTTTTTTGTAGTTTTTCTTCTTTATCATATTATTTCTATTATTTTCCTTGTTTTTGTTGTTATATATTTCAAGGAGTTACGAATCAACTGTCATAAGCCTATTGATTATACTTATACATATATTCAAACACACACACACTCAAATATGCTTATATTTTTCCTATAAAAAGGTTATTTTCATGATATGATATTTATTAAACTATTTTTTAATACTTTTTGGAAGAAAAAGTTAAAGTTGACTAACAAATCTTTGATAAATTTTCCAATAAGACAGATATTAAGAGTTTTCCAAAGAATGAGGTAAAGGAAGAAAATCCTAAGAGATATTAAAATAGTTAGAGGACATTTAAATAAAATATTTCAAAATGAGCAAGAAGAAAATGACAGTTGTTTTTTATAGAAAAAATTATTTCGATATTTTTAGCAAATTTTTATTAATTCAGAGAAAATGACAGTAAATAAATATGTTTTTAGTCATTCAGGCGTATAAACAGATAAATTAATAATAATTTAAGATAATTTATAAAATATTTACTACAAGATAAATTAAGAAATGAATATCTTTTGTTGGAAAACATTTTTCTAAGAAGCACAGTGGTTCGAAAAAAAAATATTTTTATACCCACAAACGCCACAAGTTGTGAAGAGGGTTTATTAACTTTGTCAATCCGTGTGTAACGCTAAGTTGGAATCATCTCAGCATTATCAATCAATGGAATCAATCATGCATAAAATCAAAATCTGAATCAATATGGCTATGTTCGTCTGTCTGTCTGTCTGTCTGACTGTCACGTGTATGTCATCTGCGGGTGTCGATGAGCTGGTTTTCATAAACGCTATTATGGATAAAACAGACACCGGTACAAAACATTCAGCCTATGATGTGCGTATGTGGTTAATGTACAGAAAAAACATGAAGCAAAATTAACATTGAACATAGTTGATTTGAGATTGAATATATATTTTTTCATTTAGTTAAAATTAACCGTTTTTACGTTTGTGGTGAAATAATATTTTATATATTAGAATCTTTCGATACGACATTTTTAAAATTAATTTTTAATTTCGTAAAATTTCAAAAATATTCTCAAGAAACTGTATTTACTGTGAAACAATGTTAAATAAACATTTTTTTCTATGAAGCTTAATCATAACTGAACAAAGTTAAATTATTTTAATTTTAATTAATTTTTTGTTTGTGGCTCATGCCCTACCGAATCCACCACAGTATATAGACCTCAATCTAACAGCAGATGGGTCAAGAAGCGATCTAAATTTGATCTTCAAAAGGCGTTTAAGGAATAATGAATAAAAATCGGGAAAGAAGTTACAAAAAGAAATTTAGTCCATATAAAGCTGAAGTGTTCGGATGAAGTTATAAAGCGAAAAACGGTTGCCCACTTAGTACTGAACAATTACATAAATTCGTTCTAGATCCACTGTAAGGAATTAGGTTTATTATGGTATAATAATATATTTTTTAATTTTCATCATTTTCCCATTTAAATGACATTTAACATCTTCCAAAAAGATAATTGATTTTACTTTTCGTTTTCTCCAAATTTTTTGTTGTTTAGATATCAATTTTCTAAACATAATTTGGGTTGTCATTTTAAAGTGTATTTTATACTGAGTGCTTTTCATTGTTCGTATGTATTAAATGTTTAGTTGTGTGTGTATTTATGTGTATAGAACTTTATGTCATTCAAATTTATATTTTTTTTGAGAGAACTTTAGAAAAAAATGGCATTATTTACACATGAGAAATGTCTAAAACACTTATAAAAGTTCTTTTTCCTTTTCATTTTTATATTCATACACATAAACACTTAACACACATACATTTTTATACTCGTATAGTTATAAATATATGAAAAAGGAGAATAAAATTTATTTTGTTAGAATAAGCAGGAGTTTTTTTATTATATAAAAGTGAAATGTCACTCCTAATAAGAATGCAATATTTTTTGGGAAATTATAGTTGTAGTTGAGATAAAAAAGTATAAAATTATGTTTTATTTTATGAAAATAGTTGGTATAAGACGAAGTGAGAAATATGGCTTATATCCTACCCGGGAATTAAATTTTGCGGAAATCCTTTTTTAAATAGACTTCTTTATTTCATGTAGACTTTTATTCCGAATATCTAATAAAAATAATTGTTGTCTTTTTTTAGTTTTTATTATACATTAAAATGTTTAGTGAAGATGTTTGTTATAAAAATTTGAATTTTTAGTGAAAATTTGAATTTTTATTGAAAATTTGAATTTTTAGTGAAAAATTGAATTTTTATTGAAAAATTGAATTTTTATTGAAAAATTGAATTTTTAGTGAAAATTTGAATTTTAGTGAAAATATGAATTTTTAGTGAAAAATTGAATTTTTAGTGAAAAATTGAATTTTTAGTGAAAAATTGAATTTTTAGTGAAAAATTGAATTTTTAGTGAAAAATTGAATTTTTAGTGAAAAATTGAATTTTTAGTGAAAAATTGAATTTTTAGTGAAAATTGATTTAGTGAAAATTGAATTTTTAGTGAAAAATTGAATTTTTAGTGAAAAATTGAATTTTTAGTGAAAAATTGAATTTTTAGTGAAAATTGAATTTTTAGTGAAAATTTGAATTTTTAGTGAAAATTTGAATTTTTAGTGAAAATTTGAATTTTTAGTGAAAATTTGAATTTTTAGTGAAAATTTGAATTTTTAGTGAAAATTTGAATTTTTAGTGAAAATTTGAATTTTTAGTGAAAATTTGAATTTTTAGTGAAAATTTGAATTTTTAGTGAAAATTTGAATTTTTAGTGAAAATTTGAATTTTTAGTGAAAATTTGAATTTTTAGTGAAAAATTGAATTTTTAGTGAAAATTTGAATTTTTAGTGAAAAATTGAATTTTTAGTGAAAATTTGAATTTTTAGTGAAAATTTTAATTTTTAGTGAAGAATTGAATTTTTAGTGAAAATTTTAATTTTTAGTGAAAATTTGAATTTTTAGTGAAAATAGAGAAAAATTATGTAACTGTTGAAAACAACCATATTTATGGTAAAAACAACCACATTATTGTGGTGTCTGATAAAGCTAGATTTTGGATTTGGTCCCAGGATAATGAGAAACGACCACGTAATGTGTTTGAATTTTAAATGGTTAAACTATTCGTTTTTTAGGTGCTTGATCCATTCTATTTGCAGTTAATAATCTCAGTAGGCCGTTTGAAAACCATTTCTTCTCTCTCATTTAACATTCAGCTACGTCAATGAGATCATTTTCTTTACCTAATGTTTCGTGATTAATGAGAACTACTTTTATTTGTCATATTCGATTTGTCACATTCGACTTGTCATATTAATTACAAGAGTTGTTCTGTTCAACGACCTTACATGTACCTGTAGGGTTTAACCATCTATAGGGTGCACAGGTGAACGTATACATTTTCATTTAAATTCTGTTTTAATACTCACACATACTCATGTACAAATGAATGTAAAAATATTGTTTGTTCACTTAAATTTGACAATTATATCACTAAATATGAACACAAATACACTAATACATATATGATTGTCTACAAAACACAAATTTAAAATATTAAATTATTTAATTAAAAAAATATTTTTACAAAATCTCTGGCCCATAAAATTGTTGAATATAAAAAAATTTAAACAAAACGTTGTACCAAATTATAAGAGGATCGGTCCATTATTTCTCATAGGTCCCAAAAAACTCTCTTTTCAAATATCACTTTTCAACGCAAACATCTCACATATACGTGGGTACTTTGATAATATATTTTGGAATTAAGATAAAATTATAGGAGGGTCGAAATTATATGAGGGTCGGTTCATAATTTTTTCTAATATCCCAGAAATGAATACTTTTAAAAAGCATAATCTATTGCATACTTAAGCATAAATAAGAAAATTAAATTATACGAGGGACCTTGACAATTTTTTCCTAACAGTAAATTTTCAACTAACAATGTGGTGTAGGGTATTACATAATCGGGCTATTTGTTTAAAATACATTTTTTGGAAACAAATATTCCTGGAATTCCAAAATTTCCCTGAAATATTTAATTCTTTTACGGATCTGTTCTAACAATATTATGAAACCATATATGAACATCTAATTACGTTTAAGTAGTTTTTCTTAAGAGTTCTTGTTCTTGTTAAGACACTTTTTACTCCCCAAAAAATATCTTATTCTGCTTCTGGTATTTCATCTTCGTCATACTTTCTCTCTCTCTCTTTCTCACAAGCTGTCATGGTGTATTTTCTTTTTTGTTGTTTTTATTTATTTTTCATCGAAATAAATGTCTAAAAAGTGTTTGAAATCGTTTTTCAAACACTTGAAAATTTTAAAAGACATTTTTAAAGTTTTTTTTATACCCTACACCACTGTAGGTGGTTGGGGTATCATGCATTTGTGCTAATGTCTGTATCATACCCTTAAGTATAATGTTCGAAACAGAATCACTTTCTGAGTCGATTAAACGATCTCCATTCGGCAGGCTGTAGATGTAGATGTTTTGAACACTCTACAGGACAAATGGCCAAATTTGTTCTGTTTTATATCTCAGGTTCCTCCCATACAAATGTCTTCCGGTAATGAGGTTTTAAGCTCATTAAAGTTTCAAATATAAAGCGTTTTAAACAAAAGTTGGCAGAACAAAGTCTTACGCTATTCGAGAACGATATGTAAAATTATGCGAGGGTCGGTCCAGAAAAGCTATTTATGTTGAAGGGCATAAATCTCACATATACTTTGGTGTTGTTTAAATATAAGTCAAATGTAGGTAAATTAAAGCAAAAATTTATGTGCAAAATTATATGAGGGTCGGCCTTTAATTTCTTGTAGCTCCCATAGAAAAATCCCCAGAAAAACTAAATTTTAAATACATAAATTTCACATGAATTTTAGCGTAATGTGATTGACATTTAAGAATAAATCATAGAATCAATTATACGAGGCTCGTCCAAAAATTTTTCGTAATTTCCATTTTTAAACGCATTAATTTCACATGAATGTTAGCGTAATGTAATTAACACTTAAGAATAATTCTGAAAATCAAATTTTACGAGGGTCGTTCATGAATTTTTCGAAACTATAATTTAAACAACAATGTGGTGTAGGGTATTATATAGTTGGTCTCGAACGACTATAACATTCATACTTGTTTTAATACGTATGTGTGTGTTAGTACGAATTTAGTTTCTTATGTGTGTTTGTGTACTTTTGTTTATCAGTTCATATTTAAGGATTTTTGCCTAAAAAAGACTTGCAAGGTTTCAGTTCTTTTCCATTTTTTTCCTCTCGAACACAAAAAAAAAAAAAAAACAACTGAAGTTGTTTTGAAATCTTCCCAGAAAAGTTCAAGCAGAAAAAAAATAAATATTGAATTTCGTTGGTAACGCTGTAGAGGAAATGGCAAAATGTTATCTTGGATTTGAAGATTATTTTTTTGTTTTTTTCCATCTCTTATTTATTGTCATCATAAAAAAATCAGAAGAAGTAAAAGGATAAGGAAATTGTTTAAGTGGTTGTATATTTTGTCTGAATTTATTGGTAAATATTTGATCTTGTTATTTTATTGTAGGTTATGGAGAATGAGGGAAATAAATAAAATATTAATAGATTTTTTCAGTGATTTATTTTTTCGTTTAGTTTATTAAATTTGGTGAGAATTATTTATTACACCGAGCAACAATTTAAAATCAAATGCAAAAGATATTTTAAAAAGGGAATTAGTTTTATTTTTAATTTGTTCTGCAACAAATAAGATTGCTATATTCGGCTATATCGAATCTAATATACCTTCCATTACATGTACAGCTGCTTTCAAAATAATAGCACCACATAAATACATCTTCTTTAAGAGGCCTTAAAAGTCATTTGATACAAATATTATAGTTCAATTCATTTCATTCAATTCAATTAATTTTCTTTCTTTAAATTAACTTTTACCAGAAGATTTGATATAACTTGGCGTCAAAATAATAGGTGCTATTATCCCGATTTCAACTGTAACAAAAAGCCAAATATAAATAATTATTGTTTAATTTTTATATCCTTCACCACAACAAACAGTGAAGTGGGTATATTAACTTTGTCATTTTGTATGTAACGTTAAGAAGGAATCATCTAAGACCCCAATATTCTTGCATCACATTAAAATCGGAGTGAATTTAGTTATGTACGTCTGTATGTCTGTTCTTGGCACGGTCCCATCCAAAAAAAAATTGACAGAACTCTTGACATTTGGCCTAAGTATTCGCTATGGTCCTGAGAAGTTTCCTATTTAAAACCAGCAAAATCGGTTCAGTATATAAAAAGATATAGAAATTTTGTCATAATATTAAGTTATGTGTACATATAAACACATACACTCACAACTATGAGTTTGTGTATATGTATATTTACAAAATTTGTAGGTATTAAAGATTCGGCATAGCCGAATATGGAAATTTTTTTGTTTAATTCATTCATATACAGAATTTCCTTTGTTAGTAATAAGAGTCGACCATCGCTTTCCTATTGAATTTATTACATTCAGGTATCTTTCCACGATAATAGACATTCATGCCTGCTCTATACCGACCCTATTTTATACGTATGTCTACAAATTATCAATTGGACTCCATTTTTCTTAAACCACTTTATAGTTATTTTGTTGGTATATTTCTGATCGTTTTCTTATTGCACGTCCCAAATCAGCGACATTTCTTCAGATCTATGCGACAGCATTAATTCGTCTATTATTTTCACTTATTCTGAGACTTTACCATAGTACGAAAAGCACCTACATGCCATTACACTAGAAGCGTCGTGCATGAAAGTCTTTTTTTTATTTTTTATTATATTCTTTAATAAGAGGCCTTTTTACAAATAAAAATATTTTAGACTCATCGGTCCTCATGTTGAGCAATTAAGAGGGGGACTTTTCATGGTCTATAAGCTTTCAAATTATATTCCCTAAGCTTTCCGATATAGTTTTAGTACTTATGCATAGATTTAATTATTTTTTAATTCCCAGAGCTGAGATAAATGTCGCCTTCAATAGTATTTCGTCCACGATTTCCTGCTTTAAATTTGTAGGTTATGGTTTTCCTATTTATTTTTTCATTGTAATATTTTATTGTTCCGAGAAAAGTTTGTTCATCAGAACCACGCTTTCTAATGACTTCATGCTCTTATGAGGTACCGTGTTAAGACCAATCAATTAACTAAATTATAATAACACGCTTCTTGAAAACCTTGTTTATTATAATAATTTACAACTACACTTTTTTATAGTAAATGTTATAACTATTGTATTGTTGTTTTAGAAATAATGCTATTATTTTGAGAGGTCACAATTTTTTCCATTTTAATTGAAATAATCGTGTCAATTTAAAAGAAATCTATTCATTTTCTCAGAGACGATATTTTGAATTACGGGACTACAAAATTGTGTATAAAAATAATCATGAACAAAAACACAAATTGGCATCGAAGATGTGACATGGAAGTAGTGCTATTATTTTGACCGCAGCTGTATAGATGTATGGATGAACAATTTTAAGATAGAAACATACACTATAATACACCTTATGCACATAAACACATAAAACTATTTACACATAAAGTGAAGTGTTTAAATTTTATATATAACTTTTTTATATATATCCGATTTTGATGGTTATTTGCATTGCATTGGGAAGTATTTAACTTTGAATTACAGTTAAATTTTATTTATTTAAAAAAAAATGACAAACGTTTTTTGTCCGTATTTCAAGGTTTCCTCAGATATCGGTTTTTTTATTTTTTGGCTTTAAATAGAAAACTGCAATTTTTTATATCGGTAAATCGGCTCAGATTTTGATGGGATGCAAGAATATATATTCTTTTTTTACATTTTAAATTTTATTTCTTTTTGGCGCTGTACTCAGAATGACAAACTTAACATACCAACTATCACCACTAGTGATGGTAGAGGGTATAAAAGTCAGGTAGTATTAATCATGATATTATTTAGGAATAACTCATATCATATATCATATAAATTTCCTCTTTATCAAACAGAAATATCCAAAATCCTCATACTTTGGAACGTGACTTTTTTATTCAAAATGTCAAAGTGGGACATAATCTTTTTTCCAAATAAATCTGTATCTTTTGATCGCCTGGATGAATAAACATTATCAAAATCTATAAATTTATTTAAAAAAATTAAGTTTGTAACATGTATGTGTATGTAACTTTATATTGAAGATAAATCAAAAATGATTCCAACTTTGTGATTTTACATCATACAATTTTTCTTTATTTCGCCAATTTTGGACAGGGCTCATGGGCAAATCATTGCCCTACGCTCATTTGAATTTAATCTACAAACATTCTCGTTAAAGTTTATTAATGAAATAATAAAAAAATTAAAACGTAAAAAAACAAGTAAGAAGGTTGTAGTCACTAAGGCCCGACTATGTAATACCCTACACCGCAATAAACTTTGGTGCAATTTAATTTTCTGATTTATTCTTAACTGTGCAAATTTATGCGGTTTTTTTTAGTTTGAGGATTATATAAAAGCTTGAAGAAATTTTGGACCGACCCTCGTATAATTTTGCACATAGAATTTTGCTTATATTTATCTTAATTTTACCAGTTATTATGTGAGAGTTATGCCCTTAAAAGTGATATTTAGAATGTGGTTTTGAATGGGAAAAACAATGGACTGACCCTCGTGTATTTTGACACATCGTTTTAGATTATTATAAGACTTACTTGTGCCATATTTCATTTTTATCGTTTTAAAACCCCATTTGTATCGAAGATACCTGACATTTTGGAAATGTTTGCTGTGAAAATGTTATGAACGACCCTCGTATAATTTGCTTTCCTTATTATGCTTATGTGTGCTATATATATTATTATGATACAAATATTTATGTGAAATTTATGCGTTTTAAAGGGATTTATATGGGAATAAGAAAAAATTATGTACCGACCATCGTTTATTTTCGCACAGCTGCCTATATTTATCTCATATAGGACTTAATATTTTACAATACCCACGTAAATGTGAGATTTATGAGTTTCAAAGTGATATTTGGAAGGGTGGTTGTATGGGACCTATAAGAAATAATGGACTGAGCCTCGTATAATTTGGAACATTGTTTTAGAATACAATAAGACTTAGCTTAGCAAAACTTGATTCAAATCGTTTAAAATTTAGGCATTTTATGGGCTATAAACCTCATTCCGAGGGGACATTTGTAAGGAATCTATATGAAGTAATAGACCGATCGTAACCAATTTCAGTAGGCATCGTCCTTGGGCCAAAATAGTAGCAAGTGCAAAATTTCATTAAGATGTCTTTAAAATTGCGACCAGTACTTTACGAACAAGCTTTACATGGACAGCCAGCCGGACGGATATGCTTAAGTGAACTCGCTAAGTGATTCCGAGTCGAACGGTAGATTTAAAAGTGGTGGAAGGACTATTTTTTCTGTCTGTTACAAACATCTGCACAAACGCATTAAACCCCCAAAATCTATGGTGGTGTAGGGTAAAAAAATTGCTTCTACCCCACAGTTCAATGTACGGAAAATTATTTTCGAATTTTTCTCCATTTGAAGTTATAAAAAATTTTTACCTTTATTTTTTTCTATTCTGATTAAGAGCATAATTGCTCACTAAGGGAAGATAAATTAATTGTAACGGAATTTCATTAATTTACTTAGAAAGATAAACTACGCATGAAGTGGTTTAGATGAAAATGAAATATTATTTGATCCTTTTTAAGCTCTTTTAAGCCCTCTTTAGAATTAAAATCGTAGAAGACTCTATTTTCCTAGTACGGTTCCTTAACAACATCTGAACTGATCTTATAAAGATTGAAGATGAAAAACGATTCAGTGATAACTGTGTAGCCTACATTTAGAGAAAATAATTATTTATTCAATTACAAAAATTTTATTAAAAATTCGCTCAGTCAATTATGTCATTCTCAATTTTAGATTTCTACTAAAAATTATTGGAAACTTTTGCAATTCCACTTTAATATAAAATTCTATAAATAAATATTTATTAAAAATTCTATAAAGTTTCAATTTATAAATAATTAATTTCATAAAATTTTTTTTAATTAAAACTACGAAAAAATTATTCAAAATAGAAATTTATTTATATTAAAAATAATAAAAAAAACTAAAGAATAAATAAAAATTTTATCTAAATTAAATTTTAATTTAATATTGCAGTCAATTTAATAATTTTTTCTAGTGCAGCTGTTGTTGCTGCTGTATGTTGCTGGTTATTTATTTTTATAGCAACAATATTTATTGACAGTTGCCGTGTGGTTTTTATCAGTCTAAAAACCAAATTGTAAAAATAATCACAAAAAATGGAGAGAAAAAAACTGCTAATTAGTTTTTAACACTCAACAAATGGATGACCACAGTGTATAAAATTAAAAAAGAAATGTTTTATATTTAGTTGATTTATAACTAGAAACGGATTTTTGACTCATTTTTATTTTTCAAACCATCGGATCTTTCAAAGAGTTTAATTTTAATTAAAAAAATACATAATTTTTATTGAGTTTAATTCTAAAAAATGATAAAATTCAAAAAGATAAAAATCAAACAAAGAGCAAAATCCGAAAAATAATTTTATATTGAATAATTCGCACAAAGAATCAAAAATAAAGATCTGAATCGAAAAAGTGAAAATTAAAATTTTAATCCAAAAAAGAAAACGTTGTATTTTTTAATCTCCTCAAAGAAGAGTAAAAAATTATTTGGAGTAAAATTTTACTCCGAGTTTTTCCTTACTCTGATTTAAAGTTAAATGTACGTACTGCATTTGAAATTTGTGGTTAAAAATGAGAAGTGTAAAAGGGGTATTCACAAGGGGCCTTTTTGTAAACGAAATATTTAAAATGTAAAGTCTTAATGTCCTCCACCACTGCATGTGGTGAAGAGGTAAGAGTATATTACCTTTGTCATTCCGTTTGTAACGCTAAGAAGGAATCATCTCTGACCCCCATAATGTATATATATATATACTTGCTTCAAACCAAAATCTTAGTGGATTTTTTCTTTGTCAATGAAATTTCACCTGAGTTTTTCTTATGGTCCTGAGAAGTTTCCTATTTAAAACCAGCAAAATCAATTCAGTATATTTTACGATATAGATCGATATCTGAGAAAACCTCAAAGTTAAAGAAAAAACTCTCTGTGTGTATGTACAAAATGTACTTGAATTAATGTATTCCCTTCATATGCATTTGTGGTCGAAGATATTGAAGATTCGTCGTAGCAAAATATAACATTCTTATTTGTTTTTTATACCCTACACCACCATAGATGGTGGGAGTATTATGCGTTTGTGCAGATGACGGGCAGAAAGAATAGTCCTATTAGTGTTCCCTTCGACTCAGTATCATTTTCTGAGTCATTTTAAGCATGTCTGTCCGTCTGTCATGCTGGCTGTCTATGTAAAGCTTGTTCGCAAAGTGCTGGTCGCAGTTTTGAATCTTAGTCAAACTAAGTACGTACTATTATTTTGGCTCAAGAATGATGTCTATTGAAATTAGTTATGATCGGTCCATTATGTAATAAAGGCCTCATACAAATGTCCCCTCATAATAGGGGTCCATAAAATTCATAAATATAAAACAATTTTAAATAAATCGCAAAAATAAGCCTCATTATATTTTAAAACGATGTGCGAAATTATACCCTCTAGAAAAATTTCAAAAAATGTTAGTGTCATAATAATATACTGCAAACATAAGGATAAATAAGTAAAGCAAATTTACGAGGGTCGTTCATATATTTTCAACCAACAATATGGCGTTGTATACTACATAGTTGGACTTGACCGACTATAATATTTTTATTTGCTTTCTAGTTTGCTTTGGAAAACATCAGTAGGCCTTCCTTCTGCCTGCCTTAAGCCTTTAACCTTTGATTTTTTAATAACAATTTTTATGTTTGAGTATTTTCCTCTCTTTTTTTTATTTGAAAAGGTGTGAAAATATTGATTGCTACAAGTGTTATAGGGAAAATCATGATGTGCGTGAACTCCTCTAAAGGGTTTGAGTTGTTTAGGTATTTGAATATTAACACACATACAGGAACATATTTATGTGAGTAACGCATAACCCAACAGTTTTAGTTAAAATTTAAGCTTAACGACAAAACGGAATAAGGAAACAATTTTTGAAATTTGAAAATTGTTTTAAAACGATTTCAATACTGAAAGTTATGACTTAATTAAATCCTTCTCACAAATAATAGGAAAAAACTGTAGTTTGGAATTAAGTCCAAAAACTATGGGGCATACAGTAATAAAGTGAGTGAAATATTAATGAAGAGGGGTAGGGTGTATGTGGAGTGTGTGATAAAGAGTATAGATAATACATTAACTGTTTTTACACTAACAAATAAAATTTGATATACTTTTCAGAAAATACTATGAAACCTTCTGATGTGTTGACTTTACTGGAAAACGTTTTACTCTTAAGCATGAAGACGTTTTACTCCTTGATTCGATATAACTATGTATTTCCATCTGCCAGTCTGGCTTGTTTTCCATTTAAACATTTTTTGAAAATTCCTGAATGATATTTGTTTAGATTTGCATTAATATACCGTGATATCGTTTTCTTTCAAATTATATGATAATAAGTTTAATATTTCGCCCATAAAGGACCTGCTAAGAAAATCAGTTCAAATGACATAAATCTCATATATTAGAATATTCTTGAGGTTTTTCATAATTTTCATGCCATTGATCTGGTCATGTTAACTGATGCTTGATGGGATTAAAAGTGAGCCGATTATCAGAAAATTGTTAAGGAAAATTTAAAGTATCATCTCAGGCCCCATAAAGCTATGTGCGTCTGTTGAAAACATTCTCACGTCTAAAATAATTGTCCGAATTCAATAAAATTCGGCCAATTCCTTCATTTGTTATTGTTCTACTTAGATTTCTCTTTAAAAATAACAATAGACCGATATCTGAGAAAATCTCAAAATTTCAAAAAGGAACTTTTTTCAACAAAAAATTAATGGATTTAAAAATTTAGTATAACATACATGGAAACAAGATTGTGCTGGGGTCATTATTTGACCCAGCACCCATGTAACGTCCCTTCTCGGAATATGGTTTATAGCTTATAAAACGTACAATAAATTTTGTGACTGTCTTAAATATATATTATTAATTTTATAATTATCGGTTCATACCTTGATATAGCTTCCATACAACGACCCCTCCCGGTAAACGGATTCGAGCTTATAAAACACTTAAATAAAGACCGATTCTATTAGAGTTCAACATGATGATTTTCGTAACTATCTTTAATATAAATTATTAATCTGACCAATATTGGTCCATATTTTGCTATAGCATCCATATAACAACCCTTCCCGGAAAACAGGTTTGAGCTTATAAAACTGTTATATGAATAAATAATTTTTTTAACTGTTTGACAATCATCGACCATATTTGGCAATTACTCTTTTATAATCCTACTTCCCGGAAAAATTGTGAACCAATTCCATTGAAACTCAGACAACTGGATAATTATCTTCAATATAGTGGCAAAGGGTATTTAAAATTGAGCACAGTTGAACACTTGTTTTGAGTCGAGCTGTATAATTTGGGATCGTGTGAATCCGTTTCCATCTCATTATGAGTTGATAAGTATGTAATAAATTGAAGGTGACCTTAGTATGCCAGCAAGTTTAATACCACGTTTGGTGGTGTAGTTTATAGGATATAAAGAATTGGGATACATTTAAGAGCTAGGAAAGTGGATATAATGCTTGAACCAAAGAGGCGTTTTTTCTGTGATGAATACTGAATACCTTAGAAAAATATCGCGGTCAAAATATGTGAGTCAACCCAACGAAACAAGTAATCTTGAAAGGCGAATATCCATTAAGCATATGACTTGCATTTGGAGTTCCCAGAAAGGTGATGTGTATTATGAACAGTTGAGGTCATGTCAGTAAAATAATCAGATCTGTACTTAGGATAATGAAATGATCAACGAAATTGATAATTATTATCCTCTATCATGGAGATCTTAACACACTCAACTCTTTTATATCAATAGATGAGTGATAACCTAACACGCCCATATACCTCAGCTATCCCCTATCAGACTTTATTCTGATCGAAGCATACTGTTTAACTCATGACCGTAAAATCGTTGCAATTCTTCATCGAAAATAACTTGACTAAACACTTAACTATTTTTGGACGAAAAAATAGTTAAACTTTTAGTAAGACATATGAAAGCAAACAATAATTTAGACCATAAAATGTGTCAAGTTTTGGAATACAAGATATATTAAAATGGAGAAATTTTAAGACTTTAGTCTAGTACATTGTTACCTAGACTAAATAGTTTGACTATAATTAATATAAAAATAAGTCGTATTTTAAAAGAATTCAAGATATTAAACTAAAATGTAGACTACAGTTCGTCTTAATATATTTACAATTTAGACTAAAATGTTTCATATTGCCCAGACTAAACAGTAGTCTGTTTATTTAAGTTAGAAGTTTATAGTTTGGATCTTGTAGAATTTTTTGAAATGTTTTTTTTTATAAAATTCAAGAAATAATATTTTTTTCCAAGTTTTTTTTTAAAGAAATTATAAATATTTGCCTTATTTTGTCTTCCACTGTTAATATTTTATTTAAATATTCATGTTTAGTTATTAGCTGATTTACATAAAACAACACACAATTAATGAGTTGTGCAACTAATTAACTGCCAAACTACATATTTTCATACATTTTTAATTTTAAATGCACTTTTTTTCTAAATTTGTTTATATAAAATCTTAACTAAATTTAGACAAAAAAAAAAAAATAAAATGTTAAAAAAACAATTTATTTAATAATTTATTTTTGTTGCCATAAAAAGGAGATATGAATTAGAAAAGCCACTTGTAATAATAAATTACAATATTTGTTAAATAATAAAAACTGAGTTTTGTCAATTTATTTTAGATTTTTAAAAAAGAAAATTTTTAAAAAAGTTCTAATTTTTTCATAAAATATCTTTTATCTTGAAATTACATTGTTTTTTTTTCAAAATTCTAAATTTACTTTCTATTAAATGTAAATTTATTTTTTCAAGGAGTCAAAAGGAAACAAACATGAACATGCAAAAGAGAAACCTTGTCCTGTTTAATTAAAATTTCCTGTTCTCTTTTTTTACCCATCACGAACACAAGTGGGGTTTATATTAAATATGTCGTTCCGTGTGTAACGCTAAGATCTCATAATGTATAAATATTCTTGCAACAAATCGAAATCTGAGACAATTTAGCAATATTTGTCTGTCTGTCTGTTGTTAACACGCTCACATCTACAATAATTGACAGAGCTCAGCTAATTGTTGTAGTCCTTTGAAGTTTCCTGTTTAAATTAAACAAAATTGGTTTAGTATATTAAAAGATATAGACCGAAATCTGAAGAAACCTCTACCTGAGTAGAGAAAAGTTATAGTCAAAATATAACTAATTTTCTTGTGTTATTAAAAACAAAAATTACGTGTTGTATACGAGTGTACGTATTTGTGTGAGTGTGTATGTATGAAACATAATGTATTTACTTCACAATCATTGTGGTGGAGGGTCTTGAAAATTCGGCATAGCCGACTAAATATTCTTACTTGTATCAGTTTGTAATTTAAGTCTTTTTATAATATTTTGCATTCTTTTGTGTTTTTATACCCTCCACCAACATAAGTGGTGAAGAGGTAATATAAACTTTGTCATTGCGTGTGTAACGCTAAAAAGGAATCATCCCAGGCTTCGTAACGTGTATATATTCTTTCAACTGTCTGACTGTTTGACTGTCTATGAATTTGGTCTAAGTTTCCTTTTAAAATCAGCAAAATCGGTTTAGTATATTAAAGGATATAGACCGATTTCTGAGGCAACTTTGTAAAATTGTCAGTTTTAAGACGATAGATTTGAATGAAATTTTGCCATAATATTTAGTTATGTAAACTTCTTTATTCCGAAAATTATAAAAATCGGTTCAGTAGAAAAAAGTTATAGATGAAGCAATTAAGGATGTTATTGTCGGTGAAACCCTATTATGTAATACCGTATACAATAATGTTGGTTATAAATAGTAGTTATGAAAGATTAAAATAACGACTCTCGTATAATTTAATTTTCTGATTTATTCTTAACTGTACAGTAAATTATTGTGACACTAACATTTATGTGAAATTTATACGTATTAACATGAATTTTGCTGAAGGGTTACAGAAGTGCTAGAAGAAATGAAATGAACCGACCCTCGTATAATTTTACGCATAAACTTTTGCTTATATTTATATTAATTTGAACATTTATTATTACAATAACAACGTGTATGTGAGATTTATGCCCATAAGAGCGATATTTGAAAGGTGGTTTTTATAGGATCTATGAGAAAAGGTAGACCGATCTACTCATATTTTCAAACACCGTTATGGAGTACTATAGGACTAATTTGTGCCAAATTTCATTTTAATTAGAAGTTTTCTTTTTTAACAGTTTTATGTCTTTTAAATTCCATTCCGGGAGTAACAATTGTATGGGAGGTACCTGAAAGCATTCTAGCTTCAACAGGCTTCGTTCTTAGGCAAAATAGTAATATGTACTAAATTTCGAGATATCTTGAAAATTGCGACCTGTAGACTGTTCAGAAGGCTTACAAGGACAGACAGATGGATGGACAGACGGACGGACATCGTTTAATAATTCGGAAAATGATTCTGAGTTGAAGGGTATTTTACAAATATGCATAATACCCCAACTACCTGCGGTGGTGTAGGGTATAAATATAACTGACTCCATGACACATTAAGTGTTCCTTTGTCATATTTAGGATAAACTTTCATACATTCCGTACGTTTGTAAGTGTATGTGTAAGTGTATAAAGTATTTAATTTATATGAATTTGTGATGAAGGGTGTTGAAAATTCGGCACAACCGAATAAAGCATTCTTACATGTTTTTTGTTTAAAAAAATTATTCTAAAATTTATGAAAAGAATGTTTTTTCATATTTTTTTCTCAGTACAGAAGTAAAAAGATTCTTGTTTCTTTTTATTATTTTAAAAATCTTTTGAGTTTATTGTTGTTGTAAAATGTAAAAAGTAACTAAAATATTAAAAAAAAACAACATTTTAAAAATGAATATGTATTTATTTATGTTTATTTGAGTTGTTGTTGTTGTTGTTCTTTGCTGAAATGTAACAAAATATAATTATGTTTAACAAAAAGTGCATGTGTGTTAGTTGTCTTGAAATGAAAAGGATTTTTACTTTATTGTTTTTTTTTTCAAATGAATTTGTGCCAAGTTTATATAAAATTGAGCTATAATGGGTATGTTTAGTTTTTCATTTCATAGATTTCTAAAAGACAGATTTAATTGTAGTTGTTTTAGTGAAGTTTTTAATTCATAACTGAAAATCTCTCGATATTGTTAAAAATAGCTGAAATACAATTATAGATTTCTCGCCATACCTGAAACTCCAAGACTCAATATGAAATTCAAAGCTTAAGATACACTACGGCGTTAGAATATGTAGTCTAAAAAATATTCTAGAAATAAAGACTAAAAACTTGTCTTAAAAAAGTATAATTTGGACTACTAAACGAGTCCACTGTTAAGACTAAAAACTAATCTACAGATTTGACTAAGACTGATCATAGTGGGCTATGACTTGGACTTTAAAGTGGATTATAGTTTAGATTAAATAAAAAAAAATTGACTTAAAGTTTGGAATTAAAATTAGATTATGACATAGAAATGTGGTGTTTAAAACAAAAACAAATTTCCTGAATCGTGAGGTCACATAAGAAATTCTGTTTTCATCAAATATTTGCTATAAACGAATACTGTTCTCTCAACAATTTGGGCAGAGCGAACATGATTTCAAAGTGATTTTTTTGAGCTTCATGCATGCAAAGACAAATGCTTAGTAGTGTGGGTGAATGAACCTCTGGTTTAGATAAAAAATTGGACTAAAGTCCATATAAATGAGAGAGCTACAGTTTAGATTAACATTAATTTCAATTTACGCTCAAAAGCAGTCCAGATTAAAAGATGGGCTAAATTCTACCCTAAAAATTGCACAAATTGTTTAGACTGGGAAGGAAACTAAAGACACTGTTTAATGTTAATAAAATATTTAAACTGTAGTGGTCTGAAAAACTAAACTGTGCTTTATTTACAATAAAAAATTCAAAATTGAAATTTGGATCAAATATAGACTACACTGTAAAAACCAATATATCATTTTGGTACTAAATTTAGACTCAAGCTTCTATAGTTGTTAAATAGTAATTGATGAAACACAAAACAGTAGTTAAAAAGAAAGTTTTTGTTTGCACTCAAAGTCAACTGTAGTTTGTAACAAGTTAACTGTAGAACTGACTTAAGCATGGACGAAAGGAGACCTGAATTTTTATCTGATTGTAGTCTATCATAAAGATGACTTTGAATAAAAACTGAAATACAATTTGAATAAAAAAGTGTTTTAATTAAGACTAAAAGTGTAATTTTGTTTGATTTAAACAATTTACTATAAAATGGATTGAAAAGTGTATTCTATTTTCCACTAAATAATAGACTATAATTTGCTAAGGAGTTGATTATGGTCAACACTAAAAATTAAAGCTTGAACTGAAATATTGTAGTTTAGACTAAAAGTACACTTTAAATTAGGACCAAAAAAATAAATATATTTAGGTGAAAAATTGTATTATGAACTATACTACATTTCTACATAAAATATACTATAAATTACTAGAAAAAGATGAATTAAAGTCAGCCTTTACCAATAAAGTTTAAACTAAAACATTAACTATAATGTTATAACCAAAAATCTGACAATAGTATAGATGAAAATAAGACTATATTTTAGAATAATAAAATACTAAATTAACTAGACTATATAGACTATAGTCTGTATTAAATAGGTTTTGTTTAAACTAAAAGCTAAACTGTAGTTGGCTTTAAGCAGCAGTTTAAACAAAAAATAATTGTATTTAAGTAAATATAATTGTATTTAAGGAAATGGTTATAGAGTGACTTAAAAGTATATTATATTTTGGTCTATTTATTATAAAAAAATTTATAAAATAGTGGACTATTAGCTGTTCTAGAATAGAAGCTACAAACTAAGCTACAGCTTAGACTAAAAATTTAACATTAATGTGAACTAGAAACTAGACTATCGTTTCAATTTAAAAGTGAAGTTTAGTTTAGACTTAAATCCATAATATTAATAATAGTTCAGATTAAAAAATAACTTAAATGAAGACTAAAATTAAACTTTATTTTAGACAAAATACTATAGTTTACAAAAATTTTACATAGTCTACCTTACAAATATTTTCACCTGAAAGTGCTTTGGTTTAGACTAATTTTATTATAGTATGTACTAAAAAATAGACTAGATAAGAAACACTAGTTAACTAAACTAAATATCGGCTTTCAGCCTAAAATATTTACTATGACCATGACATACGAGCTATTAGGGAACACAACAATTCAGGTAGTCAAGCAAAAACGTTATCACTGAAAGCTAATGTGACTAAATAACTATTAGATGACCGTTTCAAGGAAAAGCTAACAATGCTATCTCGGACATTTAACATGACACTAGTGGGGACCACTTCGGAAATGAAGAAGCCTATAAGCTAGTTAAGAAGCTTTGCATCTAATGTATCCAACGGAAAGCAGTTGCAAATCCACTTGGTCATATAAAGAGCAGCATTTGCAAATACTTTCTCAAACAGGCCGAAGATAGATGTTTATCTTGAAATACATGCAAATTCTCCAAGGAAATTTGGACTGCCTGTGGCAGCTGCGATAAATGGCGATAGAGGAAAGTGTTTTTCACTTCCTGTGTGAATGACGGACGTGACAATCAAAAGGAATAAATACCTGAGCAACTACATACTGGTGTCTCTCCCCGGTTTGTGTATAGGCATACGATTGTTGTCAGTTTTGGAACTGTTGGCTGCTGGATCTTCGCTTCACTTTGCTGTTCCCTTTTTGCTACTGTCATCTTCATGCCGGAATTTTTCTCTCTCCTTTGCTGCCCTTGCTGCTCAACATTGTCGTCACCTTTGCGTCATCATCACAACCTACCTTGCTGCGTTGTTGTGTGTCCTTTCGTAACCTTCGTCTTTGTCCATTCCAGGTGTCACACCATGTAGTGTTGTAATTGTTGTCCAATTGTATGTGTATGTTGGTATGTGGCGCAGTGGGCCACCAGTCCGAACAGTTTGAGTTCGACTGGTAGTAATCGAGTTGATTAAGAAGTGTGACCGGATACTTATTCTGGTACCACGGGAGTCAGGTGCCCCTGGAACTCGGTTCCAGCCTGACTGTTGGTGTGCCCCCTCGGGGAGCATCGTGGTGGCTGTGGTTTAAATCCGAATCGCATGAAGAGTCTAGATCATTAGGCTCAGTGTGGAGTTGCATATACAACCGGGTGATGTGCCCAAAAATGGGCAGGAGTTTTAGATAGGCTCCGCCCCTTACCAAGGGGGAAGTCATGTCCAAATACATGGCTTCGAATTGGTACTTAGGTGTAGCAGTCTGCTGCACTGGGAGTGCTGGTAGGACGCATTGTATTCAC
>PYHX02000144.1:0-41991 GCA_004302925.2 Cochliomyia hominivorax | reverse complement strand
TTTTTTTCATACTGAGTCCAGTACTTGGCACTAAAACCCATATTAACCAGCTCATCATTAAAGTCAATTAATGGACTTTTTATAACAAATTTTGCGAACTTAAATAAATACAAAATTTTCATTTTGTATAAATGACAAATGACAAGTAAGAATGCTATATTCGGCTGTGCCGAATCATCAATACCCTTCACCACAATTATATTATGTTTCTAATATACACCTCACACATACACTCACAGACGTAAAAAATATAAAAGTTTTTTCTTAAAGATAACACAAAGAACATTTAGTAAACCATAAAAACTAATTATTTTCTCGGCTTAACTTTCTTTCTACTGAACCCGATTTTGATAGTTTATTGAAATGGTAATGAAGTATATATAACTTAATGTTATGCTTAAATTTCATTCTTAATTCTCGATTTATAGTTCACGAAAGTTCTTCGCTTGAACATAGAGGTTGTTTCAGATATCGGTCTATAATTTTAAAGATACTAAACCGATTTTGTTGGTTTTAAATAGGAAAATTCTCAGGATTTAACAAATACTCGGGCTAAATTTCATTAAGCTTTGTCAATTATTGTGGATGTGGGCGTGTCAAACACACAAAGGACTTATTAACATTGTCATTGCGTAAGAAGTAATTATTTCAGACTCCATTTTGTATATATATTTTTAAATGATATTAACATCTGAGTCAATTTAGCTATATCCGTCTGTCTGTATGTTGTTGGCAAGCTCGCATCCACAATAATTGAAAGAGTTCAATGAAATTTGACCTGAGTATCTGTTATAGTCCTGAAATGATGAATAATTTTGTGTTCCAGTGATTTATTTACGAAAAACATTTATATATTGTATATATCTGTGTATGAGTATGTATGTACGAAACATAAAGGGTACCGAGAATTCTATATAATGGAATATAACATTCTTTCCTGTTTCAATATAATTTTTTCCTCCCGCAAAAAAAATCCCCTTTCACTTACCTTATTGACTTGTTGCAAAGTTTCCAACATTAATTCTTTTTCCAACACAGAATCAAGTGCCTGCACTTGATCGCATGAAGCCTTGGCTTGCAAATACGAAGAGGCCAAAATGAAGGCACCCAAAATAAATGACGAGACAATTATAGTGAATGCAGTTATTTTGGCGATTTTCACTGAATTCGATTGACGTTTGTAGGCCTGTAATTAGAGATAAAAGAAAACATTTTTAAACGATTTTAAATTAACGGGAAATAAGATTTAAGAGAAATTAAAATTCTACAAAATAATAGTGAAAATATTACTCAGATGCAATTAAGTTAATAGAGATCAAAACTACTGAAATTCTACAAGATTTAAATAAAAAAGTGTTAAAGCAAGAAATGTGAGATGTGATATTTCCATAGAAATTTACTTTTTAGTACTTAAAATTGCCTTTTCTACTCGTTTTTTTAATAGAGATAATTTTAAATTCATAAAATTTAACAAATGTTTAATTTTAGTGTAAATTTACACAAAAAAAATATTTATCATTTCAGTCTTCCATATAGAGATTAACTATTAATCTCTAATATTTCAAATAGAAATTAATTTTTGGTGTAATTTACTCATAATATTTTACCAATTTTTAAAAATATATTTACATAAATTTAATAAAATTATGGTATTTAGTCTTAAATTAATCGGAAACTAAAATAAGCTTAATTTATAGTCTATAAAATAATATTAACTTTGGGTTAAACTTGAAGTCTAAACTTTACCCTAAAATAGTGTTTTAACTTACACTTAAAAGTTTAATCTGTAGTCTAATTATAAACTAAACTCCAGCCTGAAAATTTCTTTACTATTTAAACTACAGTCTGAACTTTAGTTTAAACAATAGTCTATATATTAATATAATTTAATAGTTTATATTATTATATAAACTATAGTTAAATTTGCAGTCTAAACTATAAGTTAAAATATTGCCTAAGCTCAGTCTAAGTTTAAATTGTGGTTTAAATTATATATATTTTTTAATTTAAAATTAAACTATGTTAACTGTTGTCTAAACTATAGTTTAAACTATATTATATACATTAAACTTATCTATAAATTAGTTTAAAGTATAGTGAAAATGGATGGTTTAATTTACAGCCTAAACTATGAATTAAAAAATAAAACTTTTAAACTAGCCCGAACTCTAGCTTATAGATTAAAGTTAACTTCACATGCAAGTTAACCATAGTCTATAAATTAGTCTACTCTTTAGGCTACAGTATAAAAACAAAACTCACTGTCTAATCTATAGTGATAATTTTGGTTTAAATTAACAGTCTAAAATATATGCCTTTACTATAGTTTAATTATATACTATATTCTAAATACGATCTACAAACATCTAGACTTAACTATTCAGTAAGTATGCTATGGTCCAAAAAATATAGTTTAAATTTAAGTCTAAACTACAGTAAAAATTTTAGTCTAAACTTCAATTTAAACCTGAACTTTTATGTTAACATTTTAAAAAATTTGAGCTAAACTTTAATCTAAAATCTTAGTCATACTTAAGTCTAAAATACAGTCTAAACTATAATGGAAATAGTAGTCTAAATTTAAGTTTAAACTATAGTCTAAACTATAATTAAAAATTTAGTCTAAAATATAGAATAAACAGTAGTGTAAACTGCAGTATATATTACAGTCTAAACTGTAGTCTAAACTTCAGTTTAAAATTTAGTTTAACTTATAAATTAAATTAAAATCTTAACTAAATTTTAGTTTTTAACTATAAATCTGTGTCCAATTTATAGGGTCATCTGTCTATATGTCTGTTTTTTAAAATCAAAAACTGATCAAAGACAATCAAAACTTCTATTAATTATTTTATTACACCTTTTAAGTGTAAAATTACACTAAATATGTGTAAAAAATCGTTTAAATATTTATAAAATTATTATTTTTTCTAACCATTAATAATTTTTTCAATTTTATTTGAAAAAAATCTATTTATTTCCAAAACAAATAAATTTCATCATTTTTATTTTAACTGCGCAATTTCTTGAGAGATTTTTTATACTTTTGAAGACACGTTTTTTAAAGCTTCTGGATATTCTGCTTTTAACAAAAAATAATAATAATAAAAAATCACACAAACATTCTAAAAAAAAATTATCGAAAAAAAAACTTTTTAAATATTTAATGAATTTGCTAAACTAACAATCGACTGTAACTCGAAAAAATAATAATAAAAAAAATATTTGCAAATTTTAATTAAGACTTAAGTAAGTTGAAAAAAAAACTCTGGAAAAATATAATAAACAAAATATAATAAAATTAAAAAAAAAGTATTGAATTAAAAATAAAAATTATTCAAGCAAACAAACGCCTTTTTTAAAGGGGAAAAAATAAATTTAAGTCAGTTTTTTTTAATCTCCCATATGAATTGATAAATATCGAAAAACAATTTTAATTTACACTTTTTTGTCTTGAATGAACTTGAATTTGTGAAAACAGAAAAATATAGACAAATTAAAGTTGTTTTTTCATTATTAAAGAAAAAGTTGTTATACCTTCCACCACCATAAGTGGTGAATATATTTTTTCACCAAGTCAAAATCTGAGTCGATTTAGCTATATCGATCTGTCTGTCTGTCTGTCCGTCTGCCTGTACATCTGTCTGAGTCTTGTTGGCACGCTTACAACCATAATAATTGACAGAGCTCAATGAAATTTGACCTGAGTATTTGTCATGGTCCTGAGATATTTCCTATTTAAAATTTATAAAATCGGTCCAGCATATCAAAAGATATAGACTATTATTTGAGGCAACCTTTAGGTTGCAATAAACAATTTTCGTAAAACTGTAAATTAGAAATCGACAAATTTGAATGAAATTTTGTCGTAATATTATGCTGTATGTACTTCACTATCACTTCAAAAGTGTTGAAAATCGGTTCAGTAGGAAAAAATGGTTAAAGCCAAAAATATAACTAATTTTATGACATATTTAGTGTTCCGTATCATTTTTAAGAAAAACTTTTCTATATTATATACGTCTGTGAGTGTATGTGTTAGTGTGTATGTATAAAACATAAAGTATTTACTTCACACGCATTTGTAGTGGATTCGGCCTAGCCGAATATAGCATTCTTATTTGTTTTAAAGTTTATTTAAAATCTAATTAAACTGTTAATGCTATAAATTCAATTAATTAAAGTCATTTATGGCGTTATGAATGAAATGAATGCTTTAATTTGTAATAAATCTCTTTTTCCAGACTTTCACCCATAAATTCAAGAAAGTCTTTTGTTTTTTTGCAATTGACTCATTGCACGAATGTTTACCCTTTTCCCTCTCAAAAAAGAAAAAAACTTTAATACCATATTTTTACATTACAGTATCTCCCATAAGTTTATGTGTCTCATATTAACATTATTTTCTTTTTATTGTTAATCATGAATTTTATGTCAATCTTTTTTTTAAGATTTTTTTGTGATTCATTTCATTTGACAAGAGAAAAATAAATGACATTTTAAGTTGAACTGCAAACAAAAATTAAAAAAAGTACAAAAACTGACATTTGAATTTATTTATTTGTTTGCTCTCTATGACGGCAAAAAGTGTTATTTTTTATAGCAAAATAATGCAGTTGAGGTCTAATAAGCTACAAAATATTGCTACATTTTATTATTTTTTTTGGGAGATAAGGTTATTTGAGATTTTTATTGTTTATTTAAGATTTTAAACAACAATGTAGAGTTACAGTGATTTTCGCTATATTTACTTAAGAAAAAAGTGCCATAAAAATAGTCGCATGGCTTTGAAATATTTATGACCTAAAATATATAAATCATAGAGTTATCTAATTTTTTTCAAGTAAAATGGAGAAAAGTAGTTTAAATTAAAGCACAAATTTATTGTTAATAATAGTTAATATATGGAGTAAAACTATAGTTAGAAATATAGTCTGCAATTTATTTTAAAACTAAAGTCTTATAAACAGTTTAAAGTGAAATATAAACTATAGTCGAAACGACAGTCTTAACTTTAGCCTAAGTTTTTAAACTATTGTCATACTATAGTTTAAACTTAAGTGTAAATTTTAGTCTCAACTGCAGTCTAAACTTTTGACTAAACTATAGACCATACTATAACTTAAACTTAAGCCAAAACTATAGTCAAAATAATGGATTAAACAACGGCCTAGGCTATGGTCAAACAAGAGTTTAAACTTTATTAAAAACTAAAGTTTCAACTTTAGTAAACAACATAAACCTAATTATAATCTAAACTAAAATTAATCTATAATCTAAACAATAGTCTTGACAAAAGGCTAAACTATAGTTTAATGCTTATTATTAACTTTAGTCTAAACTATGGTCTAGACTATTCTCTAAACTAAGACAAAACTCTATAGTCAAGTTTAAATTACTAAATCTAAATTACTGTATGAAATAGCAAAAATTATTATCTAAACTATGGTCTGAATTTTGGCATAACTATTGGCAAAAATTAATCCAAAATAGTCTCTAGTCTAAACTATAGTTTAAGTCATAGTCTTACAGTAGTTCAGAATATAGCCTAAACAAAAGCATAGACTTAAGTCTAAACTGAGGCATAAGTATAGTTTAAATTTTAGTCCAGACTTTTATCTAAATAAAAAGTATGATCCAAACTATAGTTTATAGTTTTAATTATTATCTAAACTATTGTAAACAATTTGATCTAAGATATAGCTTGAACTAAAGTCTAAGGTTTAATCCAAATTATAAGTCAAACTTTCGACTAAAATTAAGTGCTTTTTAACGCTTAACTGTGGTACGCTTTAGCCTAAGCTATTGAAACTAATGCTGAAACTAAAAGCTTAACTATGGACAATATCTCTCTCTTATTAAGAGCGGAGGTGTTTAAACTCGATTGTTAAGTTTAATCTAAGGTTTAATCCAAATTATAGTTCAAACTTTCATCTAAAATAAAGTGCATTATAAGATTTAATTGTGGTACACTTTAGTCTAAGCTGTTGAAACTATAAGCTTAATTATGGATATTTTCTCCCTCTCTGTCTCTTTCTTATTAAGAGAGGACGTGTTTAAAATCGAGTGTAATCTAAATTTTAGTTGAAACGAATGTCTTGAGTTTAGTGTAAAATTTTGGCTAAATTATAATCACAATATAGTCTAAACTCAAGTTTGAACTTTAGTCTAAATTCAAGTTTAAACTTTAGTCTAAACTCAAGTTTAAACTTTAGTCTAAACTCAAGTTTAAACTTTATTCTAAACTCAAGTTTAAACTATAGTATCCTTACTTGCTTAAATTATTATATGAATTATAGTTTAGACTACGTCCAAATTATCCGAAAATAGTTATCAAAATTTTTTTCCTTTTGTGTACATTATGAACTAATTAAGATCTTTTTCTAAGTTGGTCTTAATCTAATTTAAAGTATTTCTAGTTTCGATTTTTTCCTTATATAATCAGTTGTGGAAAATTGTGTTGAAAATTTCATTATTTCATTTTTTTCAAATATTTTGAAATTCAGCTACTTAACTTAAATAATAGTTACTTTGTTGTTCCAGCCTTATAAGGCCATCTAAAGATTTTGAAATTTATCTCTCTCTCTTAATGATTTTAACAAATACTAACGATTATTTAAGAAAAAAAAAAACTTTCTTATAAATATTTACTTGAAATTTTTTAAATAAATAAAAAAAAAATAAATAAAATATTATGTGGGTTTTTTGTAGTTTCATGTTTAAATATTTTGTTAGATCATTTTGATTTCAAATAAAGAGACATTAGATGTTACAAAAGACACTCCCGTATAAGGCCGAAAACAACAACAACAATAACAAATTAACATATTTAACTAAGAGACAGATACAGATACGTATATTTGCAATACCATGATTATGGCATATAGTGGATAAGGGGATAGTTGAAGGGGAAATAAATTTACTCAGACTAAAATAAGTAAAAATGTTATAGTCGGTCAAAACCGACTATATAATATCCTACAAAAACGACTATATAATGACCCTCTTATATCCTTTTCTGATTTATGATTTATATACTTCACACTACATTATTGTGATACTAATATTTATGTGAAATTAATGTGTGAAATAGAGAAAATTTCTTCTTGGGGTGGGGGGTGTATATCGAAACTAGAAGAAAGATCCCATATAATTTCAAACATCGATTGGATTCTATTCATCATAATCAGATCAGTTGTTATTAAAATACCAACGTATTTGTGATATTTATGCCCATCAAAGTGATAATTGGGAGGGGACTTGTATGGAATCTAGGGGAAGTAATGGGCCGATTCTCGCATAATTGAGCACTTGGATTTAGAATATTATAAGACTTATTTTTGTTGAAATCGCTTTATATTTAGGACTTTTATGACCTCAAAATCCCATTCCGGAAGGATATTTGTATGGGAGCTACCTGAAATATTGTAACAAATATAACCAATTTCAATAGGTTTCATTTTTGGGCCATAAAAATAATATGAATCAAATTTGATCAAGATATCTCAAAAATGTTTACATAGATAGCTAGCCAGACAGACAGACGGACAAACAACGTTAAATCATCTCAGAGAGTCATTATGAGTCGAACGGTCTACTTAAAAGTGGGTATTACATAGTTTCTTCTGTATGTTACAAACATCAGCGCAAACGCATAATACTCCCAACCACCTACGGTGGTGTAGGGTATAGAAAAGCTGTAAATTTATGAAGACATCATTTTGTCGACAATAAAAATAATTAGAAAAAACATAATTTTAGAAAAGACTATAATTTCATTATTTTCAAAATCTGTTTTATTGTTTTAGATTATGAATATGAACAAGAGTGAATGGAAATTTCAACACCTTTCTTCTCATCATTAATTTTAAAAATTTGTTGTTTTATAATTTTATTCATAAAAAAAAATTATTTTGTTATAAAAAATTGTTTTGTTTTTAACTCAAATAAAAATTAATGTTAACAAAAGACTACAAAAATATTAAGAGTTCCTGTAGCTGATTTAAGCTCATAATTAAAACGATTGTTTTAAATTTTAGTAGTAAAGAAGAAAAAACCTTAAACAATGACATTTTAATTAAGTTTTATAACTATGAAATATGAATTAGATTTTAATTTGGGTGCAATTTCATGAAAACAGATTTTTATTATAAAAAAAGAAAAACAAATTTAAATATTTAGTGCAAAACTAATGAGAGAGTGAGTGTGCCCAGATTTTAATTTATTTCTTAATATAAAACATATAAATTTTTTCTTAATTCGTTATAAAAGAAATAAGAAAAAAGACAAAGACAAAGAAAAAGATTTGCAATAGTGGTAGTATTTTTGAAAAAAATAGTAGAAAAAGAAACAAGCAAAAAAGTGTTTTTTATTTTTAAACAAAACAAAAGACTTGAGCAACAAACCTGTTGTTGTGGATTAAAGTTAAAAAATCCCAGCTGCAGTTTTTTTTTGTATTTTATTTTTTTTAAATAAATTTTAGTTGTTTATTGTTCAGACATTTATCATGTGAGTGAAGGGGTTTTTAATTATAATTTTATTTTCATTTAATAGTTTTTTTTATTATTTTTTATTATGCATTTTGCATCCATAATATGAACCATCACACGTTTCGTTGAGTGGTTGTTTGGTTGGTTGGTGGTTGGAGGTGTTCGGTTTATTTGAAAGTTATGAAGGGAAATTTTTTTTGTTGGTTGTTTTTTTTTTTGGTATGGGGTGTTGGGGAGGGTTGTTGCATTATGAACCATTACGTAAAATACATAAAAAAATTGAACAAAAGAAAAAGAAATGAAAATAATGAAAATGATGGAAAATAATAAAATAAAAGAAAAATGTAATTTCTTATAAACATTTTGAATAAAAGAAAAATAATAAAAAATATACAAAACTAATTGGTTTAAATAATAATTAAAAAAAACTACTAAAAGTAGAGTAATTTAGTCTATAAAAATTACTGTCGAAACAAAAGTCTAAATAATATTTTAAGCCACAATTTGAAATATAAGCTAAACTATTAACTAAAATAATTCATAGGCTAAAATAAAACTATTGTCCAAAGTATAGTAGATGGGTAAACAGTAGTCTTAACGTCTAAATTACAGCTAAAATAATATATTAATTATAGTCTAAATTTTAGTCCTAATTTGGATCTAATCTTTAGTCTAAAACTTAATTTAAAAAAAGTCTTAACTATAGTCTTAATTATTCCCTAAATTATAGTCCTAAAAATTACTTAAACTGTTGTCTAAACTGTAGTCATAACTAATGTCTTAACTATTGTTCAATCTTTAATCTAAACTGTTGTTTATGACAATAAATTAAAGTTTAGACTTTAATCTAAGATATTTAAATATAAACTATATTCAAAACTATAATCTCTTCTAAACTATAGTATAAAATATTATATAAACTATAACTTAAATTTTAGCTTAAATTGTGTTCTAATCTAAAATCTAAACTATAGGCTTTAGTTTAAACTTTTGTATAAATTTGAGTCTAAACTTTGGTTTCAACATTAGTCTAACATTTAAACTTAACTAAATTCCAAATTTTAACCTTAACTTTAGCCTAAAATTAAGTTTACACTCTAGACTAAATTTTAGTCTAAACTTTAGACTAAACTATAGTTTTTGTAGTCTAAACTTTAGACTAAACTATAGTTTTAACTTTACTATAATCTTTAGTATACATTTCAGACTAAATTATAGTCTAAACGATATACAAATCTTTATTTTAGTCTGAACTTAAGTCTAAACTCTGGTCTAAACTTAAGTTTAAATTTAAACTTAACTTTGTTTTTAACACTAGTGTAAACTTAGTCTGAACTTTAATCTAAACTTTAGTTTGAAATCTAGACTAATCTAAAATTTGACTAAACTTTAGTCCAAACTCTGGTCTAAACTATAGTCTAAACTTATTCTAAACTTTAATCTTAATTTTTTTTAATTTTTAAAAACAAAAATCTAATATCTTTTATCTTTAATATTTAGATTAAACTATAATATTATCTTAAGTCAAAACTTTAGTCAAAACTTTGACCTAAACTTTTGTATAAATTATATTCCAAATTTAAGCTTATACTTTAATTTTAACTCTAGATTAAACTCTAATCTAAAATTTATACTTAATTATAATCTGAACTCTGGTCTAAAATGTGGTCTAGTCTAAACTTTATGTAAACTTTAATCTGCATTTTAGTTTAAATTTTAGTACAAGCAAAAGTCTAAAAATTAGTACTAATAATGGTCTAAACTATTGTTTAATTTATAGTGCAAAATTAAGTCTAGGCTTTGGTCTAAACTATAGACTAGACTAAAGTTTAAACTTTGAACTATATTATAAATTATGCTTTAAAATTTAGACTAAACTATAGTCTGAACGTTTGTATAAAACTTAGTAAAAATATGAGTCATAACTTTAGTGCAAATAAAAGTCTAAATAATGATCTAAACTTTAGACTGTTATTTCAACTTTTATTCCTTTGAGTCCAACTGCAACACTAAATTTTGATCTAATTTTAAGTCTAAACTTTACTTTAGGCACTAAAGTCTAAACTTTTTTCTCAATTATAGGTTATAAGTAATGATCTAATTAATGGTCCTATTCATACTCTATGTAGACTATTTTTGATCTCCTTAATTTCTCTTCTATTCTCTTTTTTTATATATATTTTTTTCAATGCTAAACATTTCATAAACATACTTTAAAAATTAATAAATTACTCATGAAATTATTTAAAAATATTTTCAAAACTTATTTTCTAGAAATCTGTTTTAAAAATTCTTATCACATTTTAAACTTTTAAAAAAAGCTGCTGCTGCTGCTGTCTTGCATGTGTTTATGATGTTGTTGTTGTTGTCACAAATGTTGATGTTGCTGTTGTTGTTGTCGTGATCACAATTAAATATTATTAATAACTAAAAAGCCGGCGTTTATAAATTATTAACAATCAGCAATATCGAAAAAAATAATAATAAAAAATAAAAGTGGTTTATTAAAAAAGTGTGTTTAAAAATTCCATTATGATGTTTTCATTATTTTATTTTGATTTTTCGATTTTTTTTTTATCAAAAACAAAAAATCAAATGTCATCAGTTCCGGTATCTTCTTTATGAAGTGAATTTAGTTAATGCGCCATTAAAATAATAATTAAAATTTAGATTCTTAATTATTAAGATTTCAGATAATTAAATTAATGATGAATTGAAATTGTTTAACAATTTTAAATGACACAAGTAAGAATGCTATATTCTGTTGTGTCGAATTTTTAACACCCTACACCACAATATGCGTGTGAATATGTTTCTTACATACACATTCGTACATATACTCACATACAATATAGAAAAGTTTTTCTTAAATATAAATTTATGAGTAATAAAATCAGCTATATTTTTGGCTATAACTTTTTTCAACTGAACTGATGTCAATCATTTTTGGAATGCTAATGAAGTATATATAGATCAGTGTTATGGCAAAATGTATTATCATTTTAATTTGTCGATTTATAGTTGAAAATTTTATGAAAGCACTTCTCTTGTATATGAAGTTTGGCTCAGATATCGGTCTATATGTTTTAATATGGTGAGCCGATTCTGCTGGTTTTATACAGGAAACTTCTCAGGACAATAGCAAATACTCAGGACAAATTTTATTGAACTCAATCAATTATTGTAGATGTGAGCGTGTCAGACAGACGGACTCAGCCAGACGGACGGAGAGAGCTAAATCGACAGACGGACTAAGACAGATGGACGGAGATAGCTAAATCGACCGAAACTCTGATTTGATACAAGAATGTATGTGTTTTAAATGATTTCTTCATAGCGTTACACACGGAATGACAAAGTAAATATACCCTCTTTACCACTCGTAGTGGTGGAGGGTATTTAAAATATCAATTAGTTTTAAATATAGTTTTTTAACAATTTAATATTCTAATTAATGTTTTTTTTTTTGCTGCATTATTAGCAACTTTAATAATTAATTTTAATATCACGTTTTGATGTTGTTTTTCTTAATTTATTTAAAGTCACATTTTTTCACAATTAAAAAAATTATTTTCGCATTCTTTTGAAAAAATTTTCTACGCAAAGGAATTTTTAAGTTTTAAATTTAGAGTTGACACGTTTCGTAATACAGAAATTGAGAATTTGTCATGATTGAGGGAAAAACTAATGTTGAAAAATTAGCATCACACAGTGGTCCCAAAACGTCTTTTTTCGGAAATAATTTTGGAACTATTGAATATTTTTTTCTGAAATTTCACATTAACGGTACTTGAGGAATTTTCCAATTGATTTGGATATTTCTAGTGGGTGTTAGTGGATTGCAAAGTGGATTTAAAAATTTGGTTATCTTGGGTATGACGATTTTTAAAAAAAACGCAAAATTTTTATTTATGATTTGATTGAAAAAAATATGTGGTTTTAGTTTAAGAGATATTTTTACCCATTTTTGAACAGTTTTTTTTGGTGGTCTTTTTTCGGCCCCAAACAAAGTTTCTAAAATATTTTTAAGTGAAAAAATAATTAATATTTAAAACAAGAATTTTGGGATCACTGTGCATCACCAATTAGATTCTGATGTGATCAGGGGATCTTATAGACTAGTTTATAGTGTAAACTATAGACTAGTTTATAGTGTAAACTATAGACTAGTTTACAGTGTAAACTATAGACTAGTTTATAGTGTAAACTATAGACTAGTTTATAGTGTAAACTATAGACTAGTTTATAGTGTAAACTATAGACTAGTTTATAGTGTAAACTATAGACTAGTTTATAGTGTAAACTATAGACTAGTTTATAGTGTAAACTATAGACTAGTTTATAGTGTAAACTATAGACTAGTTTATAGTGTAAACTATAGACTAGTTTATAGTGTAAACTATAGACTAGTTTATAGTGTAAACTATAGACTAGTTTATAGTGTAAACTATAGACTAGTTTATAGTGTAAACTATAGACTAGTTTATAGTGTAAACTATAGACTAGTTTATAGTGTAAACTATAGACTAGTTTATAGTGTAAACTATAGACTAGTTTATAGTGTAAACTATAGACTAGTTTATAGTGTAAACTATAGACTAGTTTATAGTGTAAACTATAGACTAGTTTATAGTGTAAACTATAGACTAGTTTATAGTGTAAACTATAGACTAGTTTATAGTGTAAACTATAGACTAGTTTATAGTGTAAACTATAGACTAGTTTATAGTGTAAACTATAGACTAGTTTATAGTGTAAACTATAGACTAGTTTATAGTGTAAACTATAGACTAGTTTATAGTGTAAACTATAGACTAGTTTATAGTGTAAACTATAGACTAGTTTATAGTGTAAACTATAGACTAGTTTATAGTGTAAACTATAGACTAGTTTATAGTGTAAACTATAGACTAGTTTATAGTGTAAACTATAGACTAGTTTATAGTGTAAACTATAGACTAGTTTATAGTGTAAACTATAGACTAGTTTATAGTGTAAACTATAGACTAGTTTATAGTGTAAACTATAGACTAGTTTATAGTGTAAACTATAGACTAGTTTATAGTGTAAACTATAGACTAGTTTATAGTGTAAACTATAGACTAGTTTATAGTGTAAACTATAGACTAGTTTATAGTGTAAACTATAGACTAGTTTATAGTGTAAACTATAGACTAGTTTATAGTGTAAACTATAGACTAGTTTATAGTGTAAACTATAGACTAGTTTATAGTGTAAACTATAGACTAGTTTATAGTGTAAACTATAGACTAGTTTATAGTGTAAACTATAGACTAGTTTATAGTGTAAACTATAGACTAGTTTATAGTGTAAACTATAGACTAGTTTATAGTGTAAACTATAGACTAGTTTATAGTGTAAACTATAGACTAGTTTATAGTGTAAACTATAGACTAGTTTATAGTGTAAACTATAGACTAGTTTATAGTGTAAACTATAGACTAGTTTATAGTGTAAACTATAGACTAGTTTATAGTGTAAACTATAGACTAGTTTATAGTGTAAACTATAGACTAGTTTATAGTGTAAACTATAGACTAGTTTATAGTGTAAACTATAGACTAGTTTATAGTGTAAACTATAGACTAGTTTATAGTGTAAACTATAGACTAGTTTATAGTGTAAACTATAGACTAGTTTATAGTGTAAACTATAGACTAGTTTATAGTGTAAACTATAGACTAGTTTATAGTGTAAACTATAGACTAGTTTATAGTGTAAACTATAGACTAGTTTATAGTGTAAACTATAGACTAGTTTATAGTGTAAACTATAGACTAGTTTATAGTGTAAACTATAGACTAGTTTATAGTCTAAACTATAGACTAGTTTATAGTCTAAACTATAGACTAGTTTATAGTCTAAACTATAGACTAGTTTATAGTCTAAACTATAGACTAGTTTATGGACAAGATTCTAGTCTTAACTTCAGACTAAACTGTAGTCTAAACTCTAAGCTTTAGAATATTTACTAGTCTATGCTATAAATTATATTTTAGTCTAGACTATAGACTTAACTCTAGTCTAAAATATAGAATAGATACCATTGTTTAGTATCTAAGAGAGATCATATAAGATTCGAAATAGATAAATTTGTATTTTATTTACGACCCTCTTAAAATTAAACAATATAAATTTTGCAAAATCCCATATTTTTTTATTTAAAGTAATTAAAGTTGCAAAATTTTTATTTTAAACCTTTTTTCATATTATTATTGTTTTTTTTTTTTGGATTTAATGGCGATATTGCTTAATTTAATAAAACAAATGCGTCATTTTTGCAATCATCCAAGATTTCATTCATACGAGGGTACAATTCGTTTGCAAAATATTATTTTGTATAAATTTTTTGTTGCTTTTGTTTCTTTTTTTTTGTAATTTAAATGCAACACCATTACTTTTGATAAATGATGATAATAAAAATCTGTGATTATTTTTTTGTGTTTGTTTGTTTGTTTGTCGTTACTTTATTAATGCCAAATAAACTTTAATATGTCATCGTCGTTGTTGTCGTTGTTGTCTTATAAATAAAAATAAATATTTGTGTTTGTAATATTTGCTAATTTCATATGCAGTTTTCGTTGTTGTTGTAGTATTTTATATAAAATATACAATCTACAACAAATCTTAAGACAAGAGTTGTTGGGGTAAATTTACACAAAATAAAATTATAATTTTTTGCTAAAATAAAAACAGGTGATTATTATCAACAATTTAACGTTTTTAATTTAAAGAAGAAATACACGAAATGAATTTACAGTGAAATAAATTATGAATGGAAGATTTTTCTTTAAAAAATAGTGAATGTAAATTTTCCTAATTTTTGAAATAAAAATTGACTTTCGATCGTTATTATTAATGTATAATTTCTTTTGATGAGTGTAGAATGTTTTTTTTTTGTGTAAAGTAAAAGTAAATTATTTCTTTCTAATGCTCATGATCATTAAGATCATTAGAAAAATGATTTTGCTGATTTTTTTCTAGAAAAAATAAAACGTTTGTACTTTTATTTCAAATTCTTATCGTGTTGTTGGTTTAATTTTTTTTATTCCAAACGATTTTGCAATTTATATATTTTCATTGCATTTTAAGTTTAATTTTTTATTTTTATTTTTATTTATTTATTTATTTATTTATTTTTTTTTTTTTTGTTTTATTAAGTCAATTTTTTATAGTTGTTATTCAATTAAAGAAAATGTCACGTTTTTATAAAAAAGTGACTTTTTTGTGTCATTTTGCTTAAGTCATGTTATATAAATTTAGCTTGAGAACAAAATTTTTGGAACAAAAAAGAAATGTGCAATAACGTTAATTTTTAAGGAAATAATGATATAATGACAGAAATTTATTTAAGATTATAAACTATTAAATAGTCTTTATTTTGGACTATAAACTAGATTATATTTTTACCCATAGTGCAGGCTATAGTACATAGTTTCGACTATAATCTATAGTTTACAGTTTACACCATAAACTAGTCTATAGTTTACACTATAAACTAGTCTATAATTTACACTATAAACTAGTCTATAGTTTACACTATAAACTAGTCTATAGTTTACACTATAAACTAGTCTATAGTTTACACTATAAACTAGTCTATAGTTTACACTATAAACTAGTCTATAGTTTACACTATAAACTAGTCTATAGTTTACACTATAAACTAGTCTATAGTTTACACTATAAACTAGTCTATAGTTTACACTATAAACTAGTCTATAGTTTACACTATAAACTAGTCTATAGTTTACACTATAAACTAGTCTATAGTTTACACTATAAACTAGTCTATAGTTTACACTATAAACTAGTCTATAGTTTACACTATAAACTAGTCTATAGTTTACACTATAAACTAGTCTATAGTTTACACTATAAACTAGTCTATAGTTTACACTATAAACTAGTCTATAGTTTACACTATAAACTAGTCTATAGTTTACACTATAAACTAGTCTATAGTTTACACTATAAATTAGTCTATAGTTTACACTATAAACTAGTCTATAGTTTACACTATAAACTAGTCTATAGTTTACACTATAAACTAGTCTATAGTTTACACTATAAACTAGTCTATAGTTTACACTATAAACTAGTCTATAGTTTACACTATAAACTAGTCTATAGTTTACACTATAAACTAGTCTATAGTTTACACTATAAACTAGTCTATAGTTTACACTATAAACTAGTCTATAGTTTACACTATAAACTAGTCTATAGTTTACACTATAAACTAGTCTAAATTTATACTATAAAGTAGTTTTTAGTACACTATAATTTGTAGAATAAACTAGTGTATAGTTTACTCTGTAAACTAGTCTGTAGTTTACTTTATAAAGTAGCTTATAGTTTACAATCAACTAATAACTATTCTAATAGTTTTGTTTGTTTTCATATCTTAAATTTCTTAATTTTTATTCATTCTAAAGAGCTTTTAAGGGACTTGAATTTTTAATATTATTTTGTTGGCTTAAGGCCAATTTAACTTATCATGCTACCCTCGTATTTGCTGGCTATTTAAAATGTCTCTTTTTTAAATTATTATTTGTTTTAACTTTGAGTGTCATTTCGAATCCGGTTTTCTTAATATGCAAGACAAGTTTAAATAAATTAAAATATATTTTCTGCAAAAAGACTAAAATATATAAAACTAAGAAATATTGAAGACAAAATAAAATATTGAAAATTTTATATAAATAAAAATATATAAAAGAAATAAAATTTATTAAAAAAAATGGCGACGACAACTACTAATTTATAAAAAAGCTTAAAAAAAAGCTTTTTGGAATTTTTTTTAAGAGTTTTGATTTCAATAAACTTTTTAATATTTCAAAATTTATATACAAAAATCTTGAGATATTGAATTTCTCAATAGATTCTATGATACTTTATTTTGGATTTTTGTTATATTTCGATCAGTTTCTGATATTGTATTTCAAGTTGTTGTTATTGTGACCTAATGAATTTTTGAAATTCTACTTCAATATCAACTGGAAATTTTACAAAAAAAAAATTCTTCAATGTTGAAATCGTCAGTTAAAATAGCAAATCTTGCAAAACAAAAGTGAATCGAAATGCACGAACGTGACTAGTTTCTATTCTACTCTTTCGTTTTCGTTCATTCGTTCGTTTGTTCTTTCAGTTTATCTGATGAGAGATATAAAAAAATATATATAAATCTTTAATTTCCTACCATCATTAAATGGCCGTGGCATTTTTTTCATTTATAATTCTTTATAATTTTTTTTTTCGAAATTGAAACTGGCACGCAGATTTAAACAAGAAAAAAAAACGAGAGAAAAACAACAATAAAGACTTTGAGAAAAATTACAAAAAAAAAAATCGACTTTAATGTTAAAAGATTGTTGAGAATTTATGCCGCATACAATTACAACAACAACAACTAAGTAAGATGTAATTTTTTAATGTTTTAATGTTGTTGCTTTTTTTGCCACAAATCGTAGATCTTAATAATGTGAATTAAACAACAACAACAATATAAAAGCGAATAAAAAAATACACACATCACTAACCCAGTTTCAAGGTTTTCTACTTTAAACAAATATAATATTTGTTTTAAAGGTAATTAGTTACTAAGTTTAGTTAGTTTAAATTAGTGAGTCAAAATTAAAAAGCAGCTGTTGCGTGAGATCTTATTTGAGGACATTTTGGTTTTGAAAAATATTTTTTTTGAAATGCTAAATTAGTTGAATTTCGATAATTAGTGAATTTTTGAAAAAATTTATGTTTTTTTTTTCAATTAACAAGACCCGTAAATTGGAAAAATTTTAAATTTCTCCAAAATCCGAAATCAAGGAAAATGTTTGAAAATAATTAAATGTGACTAAAGGAGGCCCAGTTAAGATTGGATTTTCAGCCAAGATATAAAATTTTAACCAAAGTTTTTGGTATCTAGGAAAATGTTGGAACTTAAAGATTCAAAATTTTTAAAGAAAATTTTAAAAAAATTTACTAAATTTAAAAATTTTCAAAAAAAAAAAAAAAAAAAAAAAAAACTTAAAATTTCGATTTTTTTTTTTCGAAAAATAAAAAAAATCGAAACGTATAACAATATTTGTTTGAAATTTCATTCTGATATATATGACTTTGTCCCTTAATCAGTGAGTTAAAAACACACCAACATTTCCTTACGGTAACACTCAAAGTCTCAATCCGTAGAAATTAAAATTTGCGAATTCAAAAAAGCAAATGTCCTAAATTTCACTAGAGGAAGCCTTTTTTAGATTAGATTTTCGGCCAAGGTATAAACTTTCTACACCAGTATTGGATATCTCGGAAAGCTTTAGAACTTGAAAATTCATAATTAAAAAAATAAAAACTTCATTTGATGAGAAAAATTTAGGAAAAACTTAAAATTTTGAATTTTTTCAATTTTTTTGTTTTTGAAAAAAGGAATTAATATTTAATCACAAATAAAATCGAAAGAAATAACGATATTTATTTGAAATTAAAATATGATATATATAACTTTGTCCCTTAATTATATAATTAAAAAAAAATCCATATTTCCAGGGGGAAATACCCAAAATCCCAATCCAAAAAATGGCGAGCGTAGCGAACTTTTCAAAAATCAGATGGGCATCTTTGAAGGGTTACCGTTTACGCCACTGACCATATAGGAGCCTGAGCTTCTTGAAGATACCTTTAGCTCTAATTATGTCAAATTTCTTTAAAATATTTCTTACGGTTTAAAAATTATAGAATTATTTCCAGAAAAACAAAAACATTTTGACCAGTAAAAATTGCAGTTCCGCCTGAACATTGAAATTTTGCCGGATAAAACTAAAAGGCTTTTAAAACATTTGTAAGTTTTGCAATAACCATAACAAAAATTGCAATTTGGCATCAACTTCTTTACAAGCTACGGAACAATAACAACAACAACATCAATCACATATGGAATTATTTGTTAAAATGCAAGACAAATAAGCAGCTGTTAATTATTTTTCTGAGGTTTTTAATTAATTTTGTAAATTATTTGAGTTTTGCAACACTATTGCAAAATACAAATACCACAAACTCAAGCGGTTTTCATATAACAAAGCCAAAGAATTTTTAGTTTTAAATAAATTATTTAATTAAATATTTAAACTTAAACATTTTTTACAGTCTCTCGCTTATTTTGTGTAAATTTCTAAATATTTGAGTTTTGCAAGACCTTATCAAAATGTAATTGCAAAATGGTTGCAATATCTGAATATCTAAGAAAATCTAAATTGAAGTATTAAAATGGGAGACATTTTGCAATAAAATTTAATTTAAGATAATTTTCTATTACAAAAATGTAAGTTGCAAGTTTACGCACTGTTGCAAACCTCTACAAAAGATAAATCTTGCAAAAGATATATGAGAAATGTAATATGCATTTTGCAAATTTTGATATTCTAACAGATTTTGCTAAATTTTCTAGAAAAGTTTGCATTAGACAATTAGTTTAGTGCATTTTTACAAGGTTGCAACAGTAATGCAAATCTTGATCTATAAAATTTGCTTAAAGAAACTTTATAGGAAATTTTCTTTTCTAAAGGATTTTTATGAAAATTTTCGTATTTTTTTTTTTGCAAATTTTTTAAAGTTTTAATTTTTATAGGATTTTTTTTTAATTTCGATTTTACAGGAAATTTTTAAAAATTAATAAAAATTAAATTTCGAATATAATAAAATTGAATACAGAAAATTTATGGGATGATATCGGTAATATCATCCAATAATTTTATTTATAGAAAATTTTTGAAATATTTTTAATCGATTTTATAGGAAATTTTTGAAAATTTACATTTTAGAAAATTTGAGAAATTCCATAAGAAATTTTAAAATTTTATATGATTTTTTAAAAATTTCCTATTTTATAGGAATTATTTGAATTTTTATAGAAATTTTTTGTAAAATGTTCATTTTTATAGGAATTTTATGGAAAATTTTCATTTTTTTTAAGGAATTTTTAAAAATTTTTTGTTTTATAGGAAATTATTTTTATATGAAATTTGTAAAAAAATGTCTCAATTATTAGAAATTTTTTTAAATATTTATTTTTTATGGAAAACTTTTGAAAATTTTTGTTGTGATTTTTGAAAATTTAGACTTCTATTATTTTTTTTTATTTTTTTTTTTAATTTAGACAGTTTTTTGAAAGTTTAATATTTTATAGGAATTATTTTGAAATTTAACAATTTTATGGATCATTTGGATATTTTCGACTTTATAAAAAGTTTCAATTTTAAAAAGCATTTTTTTATTAAAATTTTTTAAAAATTTATTAGAATTTTTTTTTCAAATTTTAGGTTTTTTTATAAATTTTTTTACACAATTTAGTTTGTATTTGATTTTTTAACAATTCCGATTTTATAAAAATTTTATTTTTTAAATTTTAATTTTTATAGAAATTTTTTAAAAATGTTCGTTTTTATGGATAATTTTTGAAAAATGTTGTTTTTGCAGATAATTTTTAAAATTTAAATTTTTTTTCAAAAATTTAAAATTTTAAAGTATTTTTTTTTAATTTTGTAGAAAATAATTTTTGAACAATTTTATTATTATTTTTGGTAATTTTTGAAAATTTACGATTTTATATTTAAATATACGATTTTATAGATTTTTTTTTTAATTCGTTTTTATAGAAATTTTGTAAAAAAATAATAGTTTTTATTAATATTTTTCGAAATAATTACGTTTTTATTAAACTTTTTTGAAATATTCAGTTTCAAAGGAAAATTTTTGAAAAATTTCATTTGTATTGTAAATTTTCATGAAGTCTTTTATAAATATTTTTTTTTTGATAATTTTAAATTTCTTAAGTTTTTTTTTTGAGTTTTTTTCAAAATGTTTGTTTTTACAGGAATTTTTTGTAAATTTTCTATTTTATAGGAAATTTTAAAAGAAAATTGAATTAATAGTTATTTTCTGTTTATATTCGAATTTGAAATATCGAATATCCTAAATATTGAAAAATTTATTTTTTAACAAAAAATATTAATTTTATGGTTTTTAATTTTTTGGAATTTAATTTTAATAATTAATTTTCGCTTTCAAATCTAAAAATCCTCCCAAAATAATAACCTTAATTTCACCTGATCACTAAGTTTAAATCCTACCAAACAAATAGCGATTTAAAACTATAATTAATGAAAACTTATTGATGAATAATTGATGAATCATAAAAAATAAAAATGTCATCCTTACCGGTGGTGGCTCACTAGCGGTGCTATAGACCTCACTAGCGGCATAATCGGCCTTCATTTGCACAGTGGTCATTGATGCTGTATCCTTTTCGGTCATCTATAAAATTACACACACTCTCTCACTCTTTCTCTATAAACACACAAACACAAAAGAAAAACACTTAAATCACTTGATTTTTCTTAAAAATAAAAAAATTCAAATAGTTTTTTTATATAAAAAATTAAATGTTTTTTTCTTTTACTTAAAATTTTCCTTATTGAAATTTTATCACAGTTTTAGTTTCAATATTTACTTTCTTGGGGGATTTTTCTTTTCAATATTTTCTATCTTACAAACAAGTTATTTTTCCAAACAACTTTTCTTTGTAAAATTTTTGTGTTTTTGTTTTTTTTTTTTAATTAAATAAAAGTAAAAGGAATTTTCTTTTATTACTTGTTTTTGTTTTTTAGTTAAAACGTTTAATTTTCTTTTTTTTAATAAGAAATTTTAAACTAGTTTTCTTCTTAAAATTTTTGTTTTAATTTTCCAGTTCAAAAAATAATTGAAAAATTAGATTTTTATTTTGGATCCGTAAAACACGTCTTAATACAACGACTGCCACTCGACGTCTGCAGTTAGTTCAGCATTGAGTTTCAGATTTTTCTACAGATTTGTTTAGTTTGGAATACAATTTTTTTTAAAGCTGAAATAAAAATTAAAACAACTACAACCACAACTACGACAAACAACTACTACTACCATTACGAAAACACCTCAACTCAACGTAATTTTTTAGTCAAACAAATAACGAACTGAAAAAAATCATATTAAATGTTAAAAAAAATTAAATTAAAAAAAAAACAGTCAAACCCCCTTCATTTTACATACAAAGTCCATCATCAGACAGACTTAAATGAGCAAAACACACACACACCCAGATTCACACATATATACACATTAAGCTGACGAAAATTGTTAACAAAGCAAAATGAGTAAAAAAATATATAAAAACAAACAAAAAAATATAAAAAAGTCAACACAAAACAATTCATAATAATGATGTTTTGAATATGAATATGAATGTGAATATGAATATGATCATATTTTATTATTATTTGTTGTTGTTATTGTTGAAAGAAACCGAAAAATATTATAGAAAAAACGAAATAGTTAAAACAATGTTGATAATGTTGCGTTTGTTTAAAAAATACTATTTATAGTAAATTAATTTTATATTTTATAGGATTTTTTTTTGGAAAATTTACGATTTTATAGGAAAATTATGTTTTTTTTTTTAATATCTTAATTTTTATAAGAATTTCTTGTAAATTTTTATTTTTATAGGAAACTTTTGTCAAAATTTCATTCTTTAGAATTTTTTTCTCGAAAATTTTAATTTTATAGGAAATTTATTAAAAAATTTCTATTTTTATAAGAAATTTTTTAAATTCTATTTTTATAGGAAACTTTCTAAAAATTTCTATTTTATAGGAAATTTTGTTTTAAATTTCTTTTTTATAAAAATTTTTTAAAATTTGTATTTTTAGAGGAAATGTTTATAAAATTTCTACTTTTATAGGAAATTTTTGAAAATTTTTATTTTTATAGGCAATTTTTAACATTTTTAAAAAATATCTAATTTTATAGGAAATTTTTGAGAAATTTCTATTTTTAAATAATTTCTATTTTTATAGGATTTTTTTTAATTAAAAAAGTCTATTTCTATAGGAAATTTTTAAAAAATTTATATTTTTATAGCAAATTTTTAAAAAATTTATATTTTTATAGGAAATTTTTGAAAATTTCTATTTTTATAAGAAATTTTTGAAAATTTCTATTTTTATAGGAAATTTTTGAAAATTTCTATTTTTATAGGAAATTTTTGAAAATTTCTATTTTTATAGGAAATTTTTGAAAATTTCTATTTTTATAGGAAATTTTTGAAAATTTCTATTTTTATAGGAAAATTTTGAAAATTTCTATTTTTATAGGAAATTTTTGAAAATTTCTATTATTATAGGAAAGTTTTGAAAAATTCTATTTTTATAGGAAATTTTTGAAAATTTCTATTTTTATAGGAAATTTTTGAAAATTTCTATTTTTATAGGAAATTTTTGAAAATTTCTATTTTTATAGGAAATTTTTGAAAATTTCTATTTTCATTATAGGAAAATTTTGAAAATTTCTATTTTCATTATAGGAAAATTTTGAAAATTTCTATTTTCATTATAGGAAAATTTTGAAAATTTCTATTTTCATTATAGGAAAATTATGAAAATTTCTATTTTAATTATAGGAATTTTTTGAAAATTTCTATTTTCATTATAGGAAATTTTTGAAAATTTCTATTTTCATTATAGTAAAATTTTGAAAATTTCTATTTTTATAGGAAATTTTTGAAAATTTCTATTTTCATTATAGGAAAATTTTGAAAATTTCTATTTTCATTATAGGAAAATTATGAAAATTTCTATTTTAATTATAGGAATTTTTTGAAAATTTCTATTTTCATTATAGGAAATTTTTGAAAATTTCTATTTTCATTAAAGGAAAATTTTGAAAATTTCTATTTTTATAGGAAATTTTTGAAAATTTCTTTTTTTATAAGAAATTTTCATAAATTCTCATTTTTGTCGCAAGTTTTCATAAAATGTCTTTATACGAATTTTTCATAAAATTATTTCCACATTATAGAAAAATTTTATACAATTTTATAAAAAAAATTATAGCAAAATTTTATAAATTCCCTTTTTAAAGGAAATTTTAATAAAGTTCCCTTTTTAAATATTTTTTTATAAAATTACTTTATTAAAGGAAATTTGTGTTAAATTACCTTTTTATCGGAAATTTAAAAAATTTTTTTCTTTATAGGAATTTTTCATAAAATTTCTTTTTATAGGAAATTTTCATAAAATTTCTTCTTTATAGGAAATTTCCATAAAATTTCTTTTTATAGGAAATTTTCATAAAATTTCTTTTTATAGGAAATTTTCATAAAATGTCTTTTTATAGGAAATTTTCATAAGATTACCTCTTTAGGGGAAATGTTATTAAATTTCGTCATATAGAAATTTTTTGCAAAACTTCTCCTTTATAGGAAATTTTTTTCAAAAAAATTTCTCTGTATGGAAATTTTTGTAAAATAATTGTAATTGAAAATCAATTTTTTTCTAAATTCAAAGTTTCACCTTTAAAGCTCAAACTTGATCTCAGAGTTTCTTTTTGCTTTAACATGAGTTTAAGTTGAAATCTTTAAAAGCACATGATCAGATTTATTGCTTCAGTTAAAATAAACTTAAAACCTCTTAAAATTTATAATTTTAAGTCTGTTTTTCTTATTTCATAAAATCTTCTTTTTGTTATTAAATCTTTTATTTATTTAAGAATTTAACACTTTTTTCTTTAAAAATATTGAAAAAAAATGTTTTCACACGTTTAAACAAAAATAAAAAAAAAAAAAATAAAAAATAAAAAAACAGAAATTTTTTTGTTATCAAACGAAGGAAAATAAAAAATTTAGTAATTTTTCTCTTTCAAAAAAAGAAAAAGATCTTTTCAGAAAGATTTTCTGATGAATCACTAATGTTTGTCTTCCAACTTCTGAAAAACAAATAAAATGACATTTTGAATAAATTTCGCAGAATTTGATTTAAAGCGACTTTAAAAAGTTTTTATGTCCAGATTTATTTGTTTAATTTTGTTTTACCCTCCGCTACCACAAGTGGCGAAGAGGGTATATTAACTTTGTCATTCCATGTGTAATGCTAAGAAGGAATCATCTTAGACCCCAAAATGTATATATAATCTTGCATTAAATCAAAATCGATTTAGCTAATGTCCGTCTGTCTCTATCTGTGTCTGTCTGTTTGTCTGTGTCTGTCCATTGCTGGCACGCTCACGTCCACAATAATTGGTTGAGCTCAATGAAATTTGGCCTAAGTATTTGATAAAGTCTTGTAAAGTTTTTATTTAAAATCAATAAAATCGGTTTAGTATGTTAAAAGATATAGACCGATATCTGAGGTAACCTCTATCTTTAAGTGAAGAAAAATATAATGAAATTTTACCGTCCCAAAAATCTGTTCAGTAGAAAAATAGTTTTTGCTCAAAATAAGTGTATTATTTTTAGCAATAAAAACCGGTTTCGGGTTTTTGCATTACAGAATAACGACCGGTTTCGAATAATTTCAATTTTCAAATTATTCGACATGACGGTTTTTCTGTCGGTTTTTAATGGAAGGCGCAATTGTTAAGGTAAAGAGATATATACCTGTAATTTAGACATGTTCAGAATTTAAAGAAAGAGTTTCTCTAATAGAAAAATAATGGACTTACATAAAACCATGGTATGTAGACTCATTATTATCCGAAAATATCGGAAAACCAGTTTTCGTACAAACATTATCCTCAGTCCAAAATAGCGAAAGAAATTTCAAAAATCACAACGTGTATTAAAAAGAAATATATGCAATGTAGATTTCGCCAAATGCCCCTGGCCCTGTTCATTCTAAAATTTAATTTTTGCATTGCATGGAAGCTATATCTTCCCTAGATCCTTTATCGTCCTACATTTTAACCAGTAAAACTGTTTGGAACCAAATTTTAGAACTTTCGCTGTTATAGTTGTTAAGATATTTGATAATCATTATTTCCTTTGTATTCCTCCCCCTGGACGTTCTATCCGTTCTACATTTTGTTCACTAAAATAGTTCCTTGAAGAAGTGATTGGGAGAATTCTCGCTGTTATAGTTGTTTAGATATTAAACAATCATTTGGTCCTAACCGTTCTATATTTTGACCGGTAAAAAAGATCCTTTGTTCTATCCTCCCTATATTTTGACCGTTAAAAAGATCCTTGGGAAAGAAATTAAAACCAATTTGAATACTCCCACTTTTACAGTTCTTTAGATATTCGGTAATTAATATTTCCTTTTTATGGAGGCTGATCCTATCCTGATCCTATCCGTCTTTCATTTTGTCTAGTAAAACAGTTTCTTGATAAAGTGGTTGGGACCAAATTTGAAAATTCTCGCTGTTATTGTTCTTTAGATATTCGCATTTGCGGTAGAGGGTATTGAAGTCTCAGTGTGGCCGAATATAGCATTCTTACTTGTTTGAATTAAAGTCAATAAAATTATTTAATAACAAATGGCAGTCAATTCGTGATGTTAACATTTTGAAGGCAGGTAGTTTTAAATTTAATATTATTTTGCTAAAATTATCGCAAAAAAAGGTATAAAAATAGAATATTTTATAATATTTTTGTTGTTTTATTTTTGTTAATGGACAAAACGCTCAAAATTATTGCAAAATCGTAAAAATCATTAAAATCCAATTATTTGTTGAAAATCTGTTGTTATGAATTTAAATCAACAATTATTTAATTGTATTTTTTTATAAAAATAGATATTCTGACGATTCAGAGTAATTTCAGAGATATTTATCGTTATTTTTGTATAAAGAAGTTTATTTAGAAGTCTTAAAAGTTAAAAAGCGTTTTATTTCTTGATTTTTATTTTTAAATAAATTGAAAATAGTTTTTTCTTTCTTCTTTCTCTTATTTCGTTGTTTAGAATCTGTTTTTTTGATTTTAATCAATTGACGCTACCTGGTACCAGCAGCAGCAGCAGCTCTCAAATTGAATTATTAAGTTGTGAATTACGCATTTCTATTAAAAAAATATTCCTTAATTAGCATTTCGCCACAAAAATAATTATAGTTGCGACTTTTTTTATTCTTCATGAATATTTATTGCTTTTTATTGGATCTTCGTCACATTTTTGTTGTTATTGGATGGATCTTTTCTTTCTTTAGTGTTAACAAATTTCAATTAATTGTTTTGTTAATTAAACGTCTTTCACTGGGTAATTAATAAAAATTAATAGTCAAGTGTTTTTATATGAAGTCAATTAAAGCTGTTAAAAATGCAAATTCCTGAAAAGAATATTATTTTAGTTTTTTTTTTTTTTTCAAATTTTATCTTTTGTAGGAAATTTTCGAAAAATTTCGTTTCTATAGGAAATTTTCGACAATTTTCGTTTCTATAGGAAATTTTCGACAAATTTCGTTTCTATAGGAAATTTTCGAAAAATTTCGTTTCTATAGGAAATTTTCTTTTCTACAGGAAATTTTAGATAATTTTAGAAAATTTTCTTTTCTATAAAAAATTTTCGTTTTTATAGAAAAATTTCGAAAAATATTGTTTTTATAGAAAATTTTCGAAAAATTTTGTTTTTATAGAAAATTTTCGAAAAATTTTGTTTTTATAGAAAATTTTCGAAAAATTTTGTTTTTATAGAAAATTTTCGAAAAATTTTGTTTTTATAGAAAATTTTCGAAAAATTTTGTTTTTATAGAAAATTTTCGAAAAATTTTGTTTTTATAGAAAATTTTCGAAAAATTTTGTTTTTATAGAAAATTTTCGAAAAATTTTGTTTTTATAGAAAATTTTCGAAAAATTTTGTTTTTATAGAAAATTTTCGAAAAATTTTGTTTTTATAGAAAATTTTCGAAAAATTTTGTTTTTATAGAAAATTTTCGAAAAATTTTGTTTTTATAGAAAATTTTCGAAAAATTTTGTTTTTATAGAAAATTTTCGAAAAATTTTGTTTTTATAGAAAATTTTCGAAAAATTTTGTTTTTATAGAAAATTTTCGAAAAATTTTGTTTTTATAGAAAATTTTCGAAAAATTTTGTTTTTATAGAAAATTTTGTTTTTGAATGAAATTTTCGAATGAAGTCCTTTCTATAGGAAATTTTCGTATAATTTCCTTTCTCTAGGAAATTTTCGAATAATTTCCTTTTTATAAGAAACTTTCGAATAATTTCCTTTCTATAGCAAATTTTCGAAAAATTTTGTTTTTATAGAAAATTTTCGAAAAATTTCTTTTTATAAAAAATTTTGTTTTTGAATGAAATTTTCGAATAATTTCCTTTCTATAGAAAATTTTCGTATAATTTCCTTTCTCTAGGAAATTTTCGAATAATTTCCTTTCTCTAGGAAATTTTCGAATAATTTCCTTTCTATAGCAAATTTTCGTATAATTTCCTTTCTCTAGGAAATTTTCGAATAATTTCCTTTCTATAGCAAATTTTCGTATAATTTCCTTTCTATAGCAAATTTTCGAATAATGTCCTTTCTATAGTAAATTTTCTTATAATTTCCTTTCTCTAGGAAATTTTCGAATAATTTCCTTTCTCTAGGAAATTTTCGAATAATTTCCTTTCTATAGGAGACTTTTGAATAATATCCTTTCTATAGCAAATTTTCGAAAAAATCGATTTCTATAGAAAATTTTCGAAAAATTTCTTTTTTTATAGAAAATATTCGAAAAATTTTGTTTTTAAATGAGATTTTTGAATAAATTCGTATAATTTCCTTTCTTTAGGAAATTTTCGAATAATTTCCTTTCTATAGGAGACTTTCGAATAATTTCCTTTCTATAGCAATTTTTTTTCTATAGAAAATTTTTGAAAAATTTTGTTTTTAAATGAAATTTTCGAATTAATTCCTTTCTCTAGGAAATTTTCGTATAATTTCCTTTCTCTAGGAAATTTTCGAATAATTTCCTTTCTATAGGAAATTTTCGTATAATTTCCTTTCTTTAGGAAATTTTCGAATATTTCCTTTCTATAGCAAATTTTCGAAAAATTCCATTTCTATAGAAAATTTTCGAAAATTTTTGTTTCTATAAAAAATTTTCCTATAAAATCACCCTTCCACATCCATATATACTTTGCATTAATAACTTCTCAAATTAAAATAAATAAAAAGGAAAATCGATGTGCAAAACTATGCGAGGGTTGGTCCATAATTTCTTCTAGATCCCATTTAACCCATCAGAAAAATTCATTTTAAAATTATTAAATTTCAGATAAATTTTTGTTTCACCATAATATACCGCTTATTTGAGAATAAATAAAAAAATAAAATTACACGAGGGTCGTTCATTAAATTTTCGTAACTGCTATTTATAATCAACATTGTGGTGTAGGATATTACATTGTAGGGTTTGATCGACTGTAACATTTTTATTTGTTGATGCCAAAAATTCGGATTCTGAACTCATTTTTCGAGACGAAATGGTCATTTGAAAACATCTGATTTAAATATCTGGAAAAATACCGTTTTCCTTTTATTCATAAAATTATTCTTAAATTGTCTCTAATAGAGTGCATTCACAATTCGTCTTATCCGAATCTTTTACCTTAAAATCAACATCAACCAAATTTCTATGGTAAATAAATTCATTTTTATCTTGAAATTGATATTTTTTCTTAAAAAAAAAGTTGTTGAAATAAACTAGAATTAGAACAAGATTATCGCATGAGGTCAACAATGGAATTTATGTTTATTTCAGACTTACTGACTGGCTGAGTGAGTGATTCTTATTTTGTTTATTGCAATAATTATAGAGAAGAATTCAAGTCATTTTTAATGATAAATCTGAATTCACTAAAAATAGTTTTTTTTTCGTTTAAAGTTAAACAATAAAACAAATTAATTACAAACTTTTAAAGGTCTTGAAACAACAATAATAAACATGACAACAACAAATGCAACAACAATGAAAAAAGATATTTTAATAGCAATTTAATCAATGTTTTAAATCATCATTAAATTACTATTAAAACAACATAAACATTCTTAATAAATTAAATAAAATTAGAAGAGTTTAAGGCGAAATACATAATACAGGCACATGGGTGCAAAAACGCTTTTTTATGAAATTTCACATGGCTCTTCTTATTGTGTTATCCAATTGATTTGGAGAAGGATATGTTTCTAGTGAGTCCTGGGCTCAGGAAGCGGATTCCTAAAAGTAGTCACATTTAAAATAAAATCGCCAAAATTTTATATATGATTTGATTGAAAAAAATTCTCAGAATGATCCCCACATACCCGAAAGTAACATATGCTATAAAAAATTATGATAGGACCATGGGAGTGGTGCCCCCATACAAAGGGAATATTGATTATCGAATATCTAAAGAACTATAACAGCGAGAATTTTCAAATTTTGTTTCAATCGCTTCTTCAAGGAACTGTTTTACTTGACAAAATGTAGAAGGGGTTTAATTAGGGGGAGAGTTAGTCCCATTACAAAGCAAATTTTGATCATTGAATATCTAAAGAACTAAAACAGCGAGAATTTTTCAAATTTGGTCCCAACTACTTTATCAGGAAACTATTTTACGAGAAAAAAATGAAAAACGGATGGGATCAGGGGAAGGGGTAGTCTCCATACAAGAAAAAAGAGTTTTCACATTTGGTCCTAACACATTTTTCAAGTAACTGTTTTACTAGACAGAATGATGGGAGGATAAATTATGGGGAGAGGTGTCCTACATACAAATAAGTTGTTGACAATTAAATATCTAAAGAACTGTAACAGCGAAAGTTCTCAAGTTCGGTTCCAATCATTTTCTCAATGAACTATTGTAGTGAACAAAATTTAGAATCAATAGAACCAGGGAGAGGAATATTCTCATTATATAAAAAATGGATTGATCCTCATAAGACTAGTTTGTGTAAAGTTTCATTAAAATCGCTTAATATTTTATTTTGTGTCGGGAGGAACGTTTGTATGGGTGCTAGTTGAAGTAATGGACCCATCTTCACCCATTTCAATAGGCATCGTCATTGAGCCAAAATAATTACAAATGCCTACAATTTGTTCACAAAGTTTACGTGGTCATCCAGCCAGTCAGACGGACATCGTTAAATAGACTTATTGGCCCCGACTCGAACGGTATACTTTAAAGCAGTTGCAGCACAATTTTTTCTGCCCGTTACAATTATTGCTCAAAAGCATAATACCCCAACCTCCAATGGTGGTGTAGGGTATAAAAACTGGAATTTTTTCTAATCTTTTCCAAAGGCATTAGAGGAAACACTTTTCCCGACAGCCTATTGAAATGTCTTTGGTTTTTTTTAAATCAAAGTTTTATAAAAAAATATACTTTCTACACAATCGATGACGTAACGTATTGCTGATCCTCGAGGGAATGTTTAAGAAATGTTAAAAATGTTACAGTTATAGATTCCACTCATTTGTTAAAAGAGCTCTATAAATACTGAAATTTCCTGTTCCATTCATAAGATTTCGTAATGTGTCTATTTTTCTTTTGGCCCGACTTGGCAGCTTGTCACTATGAAAAATCAGCTCAATAATGTTGTATTTGTGCCACTGCACGAGGCTAAGGCCATTGGAGAGATACTGAGCTCTTAAAAAGGAATTGAAGAGCACAAAACAGGCCTAAGTCAAAAAAGATGTGGTAGATGTTAAACGGTGATGGACTATTTGTTTAAAACAAATTGGTGGAAGCGTTTTTCGAAATGTTTCAGAAAAAGGTACAAAATTCATTACGTCAATTGTAATAATAACCAGCAGACCCGCAAACTCCGTTTTGCCAAAACAAATTTTTAGGGCGTTGCTGGTCTAAAGCAAACATTATTGTTGTATTATCATACAATTTAAATATATTATTAGTAATCTAAATTTGCTATGTATGTGGGGTTTCCTCCCCCTGATCCTAAAAGTCCTATATTTTTTCCAGTGGTGATGTCTCGCAGTAGCATAATTGCTGCAAAATTTTAACACTCTCCCTGTTATAGTTCCCTAGATATTCGATAATCAATATTTGCTTATTATATGTTGAGGTACCGCTTCCCCTACCCATCTAACGTTTTGTCCAGCAAAACAGTTCCTTGAGGAAGTTGTTGGAACCAAATTTGAGAACTCTCGCTGTTGTAGTTCTTTAGATATTCGATAATCAATATTTGCTTTGTAAAGAGGATACCCCCTTTCCCTGGTCCTATCCGCCCTACGTTTTGTCCAGTAAAACAATTCCGTGAGAAAGTTGTTATAGTTCTTTAGATATGCGATAACTCTTTATAGCCTTATGTTTCTTTTAGGTATAGTTGGATTATTCTGTGAAAATTTCATCAAAATTGGCCCAGCTGTTTTGGAATCTATACGTCACATATATACATTCATACATACATACATACATACATACATACATACATACATACATACATACATACATACATACATACATACAAACATACATACAAACATACATACGTACATACATACATACAAACATACATACAAACATACATACGTACATACATACATACATACATACATACATACATACATACATACATACGTACATACATACTTACATAAACACATACATACATTCCTACATACTTACATAAAGACATACTTAAACACATACCTACATACATATATACATACACACATACATATATATATACAAACCTACATACATTCATACATACATACATACATACATACATACATACATACATACATACATACATACGTACATACATACATACGTACATACTTACATAAACACATACATACCTACATACTTACATAAACACATACATACATTCATACATACATACATACATACATACATACATACATCCATAGATAGATACATACATACATACATACATACATACATACATACATACATGTACATACATACATACATACATACATACATACATACATACATACATACATACATACATACTTACATAAACACATACATACCTACATACTTACATAAACACATACATACATACATACATACATACATACATACATACATACATACATGCATACATAAATACATACATACACATACATACATATGTACATACACACATCCTATTTTATATATGAAGGCTATAAATTTCTCCATCTCGCTTTTTATCATCTTTTTATCACAAATTAATTTTTAGCGAAATTTATTAAAGATACCTTTTACGATTCAAAAGTTATAGAATTATTTCCCAAAAAAATTTGGACACTTTGCCATATCAGAATCTATTATCATCTAAAAAAGACTTTATTGTATATTACATTCCGTTTATGTTATTTATTGAAAAAACTAAGGTGTTTAAAACGTAACATTTGTTTGAGAAAAAAGGGTCAAAGGCCTTTCCAACCCACGATTATATTTTTCCAGCTTCAATTCAAGTTTAAGAAATCGTAGTAAAATAAACAAAAATCAAATCAAAATTTGCATAAAACTTTAAATAAATATTGCAAAAATACTACAACTTTCACTCTTTTATTGCACATTTTAAGCAAAAAAAGAAAAGAAAAAGAGTTAAAATCCATTTATAGATGATATTAAATTTATTTATTTGTTTCCATTCATTTCGATTCCAATCATTTTAGCTTGATTATCTAATATTTATTTATATTATTTATATTTATACTTATAGAAGACGTATCTGTATAATCACTTTTTTTACAATCCATTGATAATGACAATGACGGATGTTCATTGTTAGTTTTTTTTTTTTTCATATATTTTTTTTAATTTTTATTTCTTAACGAAATGCCACTTGAATTGTATTGAATTTCAAATTATCGTTTGTTTATTTTTTTCTCTCAATTTTCATTAGCAACAAATGTTTTAACGTCATTAATAATTTATAAAAAAGGAGGTAATAAAATATTTAATATTTATTAAACATAATTATTTTCTCATTAAACTATAAATATTAATTCTTGAATTTTTCTTTCAATTAGTTTATGAATAAGAAGTAAGATCGAAACATTATTAACATACATATATTGCTCATTTGTTGCAAGATAGTCATAACTCTAAAAATTAATTTTTACACCTTTTGACTAGGTCGAAATAAGTTTGTCATTACGTTTCTAATTTCCACAATTTTTGACTAAGACCACTAAAAGTATATATTCTGGATCGGTATGAAAGAAGAAATTGATATATTATATGTATATCAAACGATTAGAAATGCTTTCGAGAATTTTGCTATTGAAATCCACAGAAATCTATACATAAAATCTATATATATTAAATAGAAAGTGTGTATAAACATATGAATGTATGTAAGTATGTATGTATGTATGTATGTATGTATGTATGTATGTATGTATGTAACATATATACTCCAAAAACGGCTTGGACAATTTTTATGAAATTTTCACGGAATGATCCCAAAATACCCGAAAGTTCCATTGGTTATAAAACATTCCGATAGGTACAGGGGAGGGGTACCCCGCATTCGAAGCAAATATTGGTTATCGAATATCTAAAGAGCTATAATAACAAGACAACTTTTTCAAGAAACTGTTTTACTGGACAAAACGTTGGACGGGTAGGACCAGATGAAGGGGTTCCCTCCATACAAAGCAAATATCTAAAGAAAGTCTTAAAATTTTGCCCCTATTATGTTACTGTGAAACACTATCACTGGAAAAAATATAGGACTTATAGGATCAGGGGGAGACGTACCCCCTTACATAATAAAATTACTTCTAATTAATTTAAATCGTTATATTCGCTTAGGGCCAGTAACGCCTTTAAAATTTGCTTTAACAAAACGAAGTTTGCCGGGTCTGCTAGTTAGTTTATAAATGTCGCAGATATTAGTGAAAAAACTGAAGGTACCTCAAACTTTTTTTCGGTTTTTTTTTTTATTTTTTTGAAGAATCTACAGTTACATTTCAATTGATTTAAAGGAATTTTACATTGAAGACATGAAATGAATCGGACCATTGTTCCAGAGTTAAAGGCAAATATCCATTTTCCGATATTTTGAACCCCCTATGAGACCTATGGACTTGAATATGGCACTGATTAATAACTAATTTTTTTCCTCGAATTTCGTTTTATTTAATTTTCGAATTGGTTCATAAATATCCGAGATATTAACAATTCTTTATTTTCCTATTGGTTGTTGTTGGATATTTTGAGAGTTTTATTTAAGCTAGAGACATAATTTTTGTACTAGCAAATCGGAAATATTTAGAAGAATTTTTGAGTTGAAAACATCACAATAATCGATTCATAATTTATAGGCAACAACGCATTTGAACGTCCTATGGAATATATGGACAAAATTTTTAATTTTTCTGAATTTTGATTTTTCAAATCTTCGACAGCGGCCCATAAATAGCAGTTTTATTAATTACTCCTACAACTTGTATATGTATTGTTTTAGTGGAAGCGAAAACTTCTCGTGATCTGAATAAAAAAAGTGCTCTAGAGAATCTATGTTGACTCATATAAAGGCTATAGTAATAGCTGTCATTTTCTCCTGATGATATTATGAAATGAACTATATTATTGTTTTCTGTCACTTTGCTCGAATAGGTTGTCCATCTCCGTTTGAAATCTACCACACTTTTGGCACTCCTTTAACAAGAGTCCAATATCTCCATACTGGACTGAACTCTGGACTGTTTGAAGGATTTGCCTATCTTGTTACAAATACTTCATTATTGTTTTTGTTTATCTTAGTGACAGGATGCCAAGTCAGGCCAAAAATAAGTGGACACATTATGGAGTCTTATAAATAGAAGCAGCCTTTTTTGTAAACATTGCTTGATGTAAAATTCGGTATTTATAGAGCGCCTTGTAACAAATGATTGGTTTCTTATGCTGCAACTGTATGTTGCTTGCCATATCAAGAAGTTGTTGGAAAATTTTGATGGCTTTTGGTCCTAAACTTTTCTTCAACATTCATCAGCATCCACTATGCAGCAAGAAAATTTTTTAATAAACATGACTTCCATTTGCTTGATCTGGTCTCTAAATTTTTAGCTGAGTTCCAGTCAGGAAATTTTTGTGGTTAAAATTGCATTAGCCTTATCTTTTCGTACCAGATCGTCAGATCACTGAGCTAAACAGGCTCCTTTCCTACCGAATGTGTTGGGAGCTCTTTTGAAAACGCTTACAATTTTTACGCCTGGAAACATCACGTGGACTTAAACCAGGTTTTCATATTAACGGGCAAGTTCTCCCGGTATTGTTAATTAACATTGGAAATAGTTCGATGGCAGGCCTATGAATGCTTGGGAAACTCTTTGTGGGTCCAAGTTGGGTTTTCTTGAAAATATTTCGGAATTTTAATACGCACTTTTTTCTGGTCGCATATATAATAAAGTGCATGTTTTAAGGTAATCAAGTCAAATAATACTTAGGTAATAAGTTTCAATGAGAGATGTGTGTTAAGAATTTTTTGATCTCATTTCTTAATTATTTATTTTTTCTTTCAATTAATTTTTAAATATCACAATTTTTTAATTCTTTTTTTAAAGACGTTAATTTTTTAAATAAATATTTTTTTATTTCCAAATTTTATAGAAAATCTTAAAAGTGTGACTTTTTTAGCATTAAAGTGCAAAAATGTTTAACAATAATGAAATAATCAAATTTCGTGTTTAATATTTTTTCGTTATTATATTTTTTTGAAAATAATTTTTTTTAAATGAGTTAAAATTTAAACTGAAATTTTACACGAAGGTTATTTCAAATTTGTTTTATATATTGAATTAAGTAATCAAGGGTTTAATCACGGTAATAACGAAAATAAGAAGATTAACTGAAATTTTAAAATTGTGATTTAATTAAAAAAAACATCACTTCCTTTTGAATAAATTAAATAAAATTAAATTTAAGTCATCACTAGCATTGCAAACTAAATCAAGAAAGTAACTAAATTTTAGTTAGAAGATGTCTAGTTTCTAAGGAAACCTTAAAACCTACGGACTGACAAAAATTATTTTGATGACAAAATTGTTATTTAAAACAACTGAAAGTATCGCTTTTTAACTCTTTTCCACACTATCTACTTCCAATCTGTGTATCCAAATCTTGTTTTTTCGGAAATAATTCTGTTACTTTTGAACCGGTAAATATATCATAATGAAATTTCATTTGATAAGAGTTGACGTGTTTTCGGGATGATTTGGAGGAGTACATGAATCTATCTGGCCAGGAACGTGGTGGGTGACCCTCCAAAGTGGGCTTCCTCGGTTCATTATTTACACCCAAATTTTATAGTATACAATGTATTCTCAAAGTACTAATAACTATCAAATCTTGTACAATTTCCTACTTAAGTTAAAGAGATATGCGATATTGAGTATCTAAGTTTGTATGGGAGATACTTCTCCACTATACCCAATACGAAAGTGCCTTATTTTATGGGAATTAAATTAACCGTTAAAATTTTAAATTTTTTCTATTTAAGGGACTTGTCTCAGATATCGCTCTATAACTTTTTTTGGACTGAACTGATTTTGTCGGTACTTACTTGGATCAAATTTTATTAAGCTCTGTCAATCATTGTAGATGTTGGTTTGACTTATGGACATTTCACATAGAGTGGTGTTTTCGAGTTGATATAAAAAAAGAACACATCGCTAAAAGAATGTGAATACATTTTATAATTTTCGAGATGTCATGACAAAATAATTATTTAGCTCATATCATTTCTTGGTCTTTAAAAATAGCGGTTTTAGTAAAGAAACTAAAATTTATATATAAAATGTTTGGTGAATTTAAAAAAAATTAACATAAATGAGGTGGTCACTGACTACACTCCTGACCAGCCATAAATCTGTACTCCTTCATATGAACTCAGAAGCCTCTCAGCTCTAATTATATGAAATTTCAGCAAGATATCTCTAACTGTACAAAAGTTAAAGAATTATTTCCCAATAACATCGATTTGGACACTTTGTGTGGCGGATTAAGCCCGATTCATAAAGATTTTAGATACTTCAGGGGTTTTCAGTTTATCATAAGCTTTAAAGTTTAAACTTTTGCTAGAAAACATTTGTTTGATTTCTTAGTAAACTAACGCCTTATCATCTTCCAATTTCATCAAGTTTCGTCCTTGTGATGAGTTTTTACAAATATTTTTTATTCAGATTTTTTTAAATGCATCTCATGTAAATTACGGAACTAAAACTACTGAAAACACTGAAATGAAACATTTCAAGATGATTTTTAGGTTTTAAAATTTTTTCTACTCATTTCATTATCTGTCTTCAAAGAAAACACGCAACATTTTCAAGACAAATTTAATACTAAAAAAATTAATTTATATTTTGTTATAATTAAAAAAACACACACAAACAAATAAATATTTATAAATAAAAATATAAAACTTTTAACGCTGCAATAATTTTATACATATAAACATACATACACAGATGTACAAAAGTCACCGTCATTTGCCATAATGTAAGTTTGAAGGGCCTCTGCGCCCATAATGCACATGATATTTAATAAGTAAGAACCCACCACGAATACATGTGAAATAATTACATTATGTTTCGTGCACACACACTCACACATATACTCACATACATATACAACATATAAAAGTTTTTCTTATATATAACGCGGAACCTTTAATGAGTCATAAAATTTGTTATATTTTTGACTATAACTTTTTTTCAAAACAACCGATTTTGATCATTTTTGAAAGGTCAATGAAGAACATCTTAATATTATAGCAAAATTTCATTCTTATTTTACGATTTATAATCGACAATTTTACGAGAGTTCTTTCTTTGAATTTAAAGGTAGATTTAGATATCGGTCTATATCTTAATCCGATTTTGCTGGTTTTAAATGGGAAACTTTTCAAGAATATAAGAAAAATTCAGTTTAAGAATATATATACATTATGAGGTCTGAGTCGATTCCTTCTTAGCGTCACACACGGCATGACAAAGTTAATATACCCTCTTCACCACTTGTATTGGTGGAGGGTATAAAAATAAGGAGTGAGACCGAAAAAATTTTTGTTCTTTTCAATCGTACTAACTTTGTAAAACTTGTCAAACAAATGAATTGAATTGTTAATCTGATTAGGAAAGAGTGACTAGAGAAAAGTGAGTACTAAAATTTTTAAATATTTAAAAAAAATTTAACTTGGTCCTACAAAAAGTTGGTCAAGCATTTAAAGCTCTGTCATGTTTCTAATAGTTTCCAATGGCTTTAAACAGTGCCAGGAGAACTTGTCTGTTGATAGAATACCTGGAATAGTCCACGTAATGTTCATAAAGCCAAAAATATATATAAAATGCTTTTTAGAAGAGCTCCCAACACATCGGATAGAAAAGCATACCGGTTACAAACAATATTCTTACTGCATAATAGATGACGAAACATATGTTCCGACAGATTTTTCGCAACTTCTTGATCAAACATTTTATGTTGCTGATGTTCGAGGGAATATTCAAGACAAGTTCAGGACCCAAAAACAGTCAAAATTTCCCGAAAAGTTCTTGGTATGGCAAGCAATATACACATAATCTACACATAAGAAAATTATCATTTGTTACAACGCGCTCTAGAAATACCATATGCGTCCACTTAGTTTTTGCCTTACTTGGCGTCCTATCACTATGATATGCATGTTCTTAAGTGGTGCAATAACAATAATTTTGGAATTTATATAATATTGGAATAATATTGGACTCTTGTTAAAGGAGAATTAAAGAGAAAAATGTTTCCGAAAATGGTTCCAAAATTTCAACACTAACGATTAAAACTAAAGAAATATAATAATAATTTTAATCGAATAAAAAAGAATAAACTGTAATTTTAGGGGTTTAATTTTTATTAACATATATGTATGTTAAGAATTTTTCATTCTCACTCCATATTTTTTCTCTTAACAGTATTAGAAAAAGGTGTGTAAGAAAAGGAGTTATTTTTATATTTCAATTTTTCCTAAATCTGGGATGACTTCAAACATTATAAATGATAGATGACGATGACTTTTGTCCATGTGTGTATGTACTTACATTTATACTTACATACCTAAAAAAAGAATTTAAACAAAAAAATATTTATTATAAATTTATTTGTATGAAAAAGTGATAGATATAGTGATAGTAACCACCCCCCTCCCCTTCTCATAGTAAATTTTTCCAAGAAGTCTAGGAAATATTAATTCAGTAGTTTGTTTTTTACAATTTTTCTTTTCATGTAGTTTTATTTTATTTAATATATTTTCATGTATTAAAAAAAAAAACAAAAATAAAAACTAAAAACATCATCATCAATCAAAACTACTTATTAACGCAATTAAGAGCCATGATTTTATTTCATACTGCACGCTTAATGATTTACAGGTATTTTTATGTAGATCATTTATGGTTTTTTAACAAAAATATTAAATATAAATGAAAAATAAGACTAAATAAACAAAATAGTGTAATTTACAAAAATAATAAAAAATTTTTAATAAATAATAAATTTAAAAAAATTATAACAGTCATTGACATTTAAATGTTACAAATTTATACAATTTTTTTAAACTAAAAATAAATAAAAATAATAATTTATTAAAATTTATATTGAGGCGTATGATTATTATTAATTTGTAGCTCAAAAAAGGATATGAAGGCGTGTAATTGTTTGGCAATATTAATTATACGTCGGAGGAGCAATGAAAGGAATTGGTATTACGATTTTAACGATTTGAACTAAAATAAATAAGAATGTTTCAGTCGATCAAGCCCGACCATGTAACACCCTACACTACATTGCTGGTTATAAATGGTTGTTACGAAAAAATAAACACGACCTTCGTATAATTTTATTTTCCGATTGTTCTGAAGTGTGCAATACATTATTGTGAAACTAATATTTATGAGAAATGTATGCGTTTTAAAATGAATTTTTCAGTATGAGGTAATATGGGGAGCTTCAAGAATTTGTGGACTGACCCTCGTACAATATTGCACATAAATTTTTGCTTATATTTATCATCCTTTGAACAGTTTTCATTACAAAACCAATGTATATAAGAGATTTTTGCCTTTTAAAGTTTTACTTGGAAGAGGCTTGTATGAACTTATGAGAAGCAAATGACCGACCCTCGCATAATTTGCCACATAGGCTTTGTTCTTGGGCTAAAATAATAATATATATCGAATTTTATCAAGATATCTAAAAAAATGCTATCTATAGACTGTTCACAACGTTTACATGGACAGCCAGCCGGACGGGCCAACAGACGAACGAACATCGTTAAATTAAATCATAAATTAATTTCGAGTCGAACATTATATTTTTAAATGGGTGTAAATGTACAAAAAAGTAATAAAAATTTATATTTTTTAAATATTTATACCCTACACCATCATAAGTGTTGTAAAATTCCGCAACTTTTAAATGATCAGAGATATTTAAATGAAATTTCACATCCGTCTCTCCCGCATTTTCTACGAGTTTATTTGGAGGAGTACGGATCTCTACCTGGGTACTATGATAGTTGGTGCTCGACCCTCCAAATTGACCATTAAAATTATGGCTTAAAAATTTTATTCTTTTCAATAAAATAATCAGGCCTGTTTTAATAGGGACCGTCCGGCAGAAAAAACTTTTGGATGTTAATCCAGGGTCCATACTCCTCCACATAAGCACGAAAAAAAATATTCGCGCTAAACATGTG
>PYHX02000143.1:0-34679 GCA_004302925.2 Cochliomyia hominivorax | reverse complement strand
ACAATAAATTTTAACAACATGCAACAACAAACAACAACAAGAACAAAAACTATTATTGAGATAAATTGTTTTATAAAGAGAAAATTCAATGACAGCATTATTTTTAATGAAAACTAAAATGAGAAATTATTTTGTAAGAAAATTTTATATTCAGACACACACACACACAGAGATACTTAAACACATACAATATACTTAATTAATAGCAAAAATCAAAAGAAAGATTTTATAGCAAAATATACTATAAAAAAATAAAAATCAGAGATAAAAGATAAATGAACTTTAATACAAGATATATAATAATTAAAATCTTTGTTCCTTTAAAAAGGGAAATAACCATAAAAAAGTGTTAGTTTTCCTTAAGGAAGACATTTTTTAACAATTAAGTAACTTTCGAAATTTCACATAATTAGCGCTGAAGTGTTTTCGAAGTAAATTGAAGGAGTATGAAGTCGGTTATGTTAATGTTTTGAAATTTCATTCAAATCTATATTTTCGGTACAAATTCTGTAACTTGCGAAGTGTCAGAGATATTTGAAAAGAAAATTCCACATTTTAGGAGCTGAGGTATTTTCGAAATAATTAGAGGAAGTATGCACCTCATCAAATCTATATTTCGGTAACAATTCTGTAACTTGCGAAGTGTCAGAGATATTGAAAAGAAATTCCACATTTAGGAGCTGAGGTATTTTCGAAATAATTAGAGGAAGTATGCACCTCTATCTTATCAGAAGCGAAGTCAGTGACTGTCCAAAGTAGACCTCCTCGAGTATGTTGCTTTTTTTATTTCATCCAAATCGATTGTTTTGAAAATAATTCTGTGACTCTTGAACTGATGTAATGAAATTTCACATGATTAAAGCTGAGATTTTTCCGAAATAATCTGAAGGAGTATGGACCTCTATCTTGTTGGAAACGAAGTTGGTGACCATCCAAAGTCGACTACATCGTTTATGTTGCTTTTTTAAAATACCGTCCTAATCCGCATTTTTGGAAATAATTCGGTAATTCCTGAACTGTTGGAGATATCTTAATAAAAATTTCCGTGCTTAGAGCTACTATGATTTCCAGATGGTTTGTAGAAGTACAAATGCCAACGATGCCTGTTGTACAGTCGGTGACCCTTCAGAATTGGCCACCTCGGGATTGTTGATTTTTTAAAAATTCACCAAAAATTCTCTTATGAATTGAAATATTTTTTTTTTAAATATGGACCCGACTCCCTATAAAATTCTAAAAAGCTTTGCCGCAACAACGATAAAATAATTTACGTCGCTTTAAAAGTTAAAAAAATCTGAAGTTGGAACTTTGAAAAAATCTTTTTTTTTTGAGATTTTTCCAAAAAGATGGCATCACTTATTTACAGATAAAACTATTTTTTGTTCCGAACTTTGTAATTTTTTATAAATGAACCTTAATGGTTAAGTATTTGAATTTAATGCGGATGAACTTGGGGTACAGATCAGCTCACAAGACTTATCCTTATTTGGTCAATTAAAAAAAAAACTATATTTAATTTATTTTGTTAAGATCTCAGATGGCAAGGCTGAAATCATCTTAAAATTAACTTCAGTATATAGCTACATATGTAGGGTAAACGTTCAAAAAGTATTTTTAGCTGGACGACCTTTAAAAAGTCAGGGTAATCAGTTCAGTGAAAAAATTTAATTTTTGATTATGATTTATTCGAATGGAGATTTTGGGTATTTCCTCATGGAAAAGTGGTAATAATTTTAATTGTCCCATTCATGAACGAGTTCATACTCACAACGTTAAAATTTCAAATTTATATCGTTTTTAGTTTCAATTTTATTAAAGTTCAGATATTAATTTTATTTTTCCAAAAACAGCAAAAATTTTAAATTTTAAGATCTTCATAAATTTTTGTCATTATGTAACATCCGACTCTATTTTTTTTTAAATTGTGAATCTTCAAGTTCTAACATTTTCACAGATATCAAGAACTTGTATAAAATGTTTATATTTTGGCTGCAAATCCAACCTAAAACAGTCTTCCTCCAGTCAAATTTAGCCAGTTTTCTTCATACATTTGTACCTCAAATAAACAAATAAGAAAATGAGAAGAAATCATCTTGTCTGGGATGGCCAACTTTGGAGGGTCGCCGACTACACCTCTGACTATATACCCACTTGGTACTTCACCATATTAACTCCACAATATCTCACCTTAAAACATATAAAATTTAAAAGTTACAGAAATCGATCAGTACACACTGTTCTAAATGAGTCGTATTAATACATATGTGTGATTGTATGTGTGTATGTTAGTGTCGTTATGCATAAAATTCATTGACTGCATTTTGCCAATTATTTTTAATCTTGGCCAACACTAAAACCCAAAAGACTAAATTTAACTTTATTATTAAACACACTCATACTTATGTGTGTGTGTGTGTGTCTGTTAGCGTGTTATAAAACCCATATTAGTTTTCAAATACTAATACACATACGTATTCATATTCTTAGTTATTTCTTATTTATAGACTTTAGAGTCATGTGTGTTCATAAAATAGAGAAATAGAATTTTACTTTAAGAAAATTAATGGTTGTTTCTGAAGAAAACGCATTTAACTCCAGAAGTAGAAGAAAATCTCGTATGTAATAATGAAGAGATGATGATGATGATGATGTTGCAACAGCAACAACTTCGGTTGGTAATGTTTGGTTTTGTAGTATGTGTGTGTGTGTATATATGTGCGTGTTCATCTATCAAGTATTCTATACAGAAAATGAGATATAAACTTTAAAATACTTTTACAAATATATTGCAATATTACACAATGGGACAGAATCGACAAAAAAAGAGAAAAAAAATCTTTCACTTACCAGCAGTTTTTGGTGAATGTCCCGAACTAGTCATCCTACTGTCTAAAGTGGTGCACCACAATTCACTTTATTAAACTTGCGACTAGTTATTTCAACATGGACTTGTCCCTATTTCTATTACAGTCTCTTTACGACACATAATAGGGACCTTGATCCATCTTTTGACAATCAAGAGTTTTATCACTTTAGTATCTATTCTGTGGTTGTTGGTGACGATTTGTGGCACTCACAAAGTAATTACTGTCTCTCTACGATACACATGGTGGCGATAAAGTGTATAGTGTGTGGACCAGCAGACTTTTACTGTCTTCCTTATAACGGTGAAGTGGTTGAACACAATAACGGTGTGTTATCTGACTGCAAAGGTCAAATGTTACCGACAACAATTGTAAGATTATAAATGATGCCACAAACGCCTTTTTGCCTTTAATTTTGTAACTCTGAAACTGCTGAAAATTTTTTATAAATTTCACATGGACATTTTTTTGAGTATTTCTCAATTATATTTGGGTCATAAATTGGTCTGGGGGATGGGAAGGGGACCTCGAAAGTTGATCAAGACTAATTTCATTTATGTCTTGATTCGCTTTAAAATTCATTAGTTTCTTCTGGAGTGTAACTTTTTTCATCACATTTCAGAAAAAGTTCTTAACATAAATAAATGTGAAACAGATCCAAAGACATTGGAGGAAATAATTTACCCATCAGAATTTTGTTAATTTAAAAATTTTTAAGCTAAACTTAAAGAAAAGGTACCTTGATTATAGTTAAACATATGTTTGCCCTTAACTAAAACAAGCGGAATAGTTCCTCCTATATATATACCCTATAACGACCCAATGGCAAGTTAATTAAACAAAATCAATTCTGAAACATTTCATCCCTAATTGGGAATTTTGGATATTTTAGAACAAAAAATGGGAATCTCTCTATAGTTTCTTATTAAGGACAATTTTGTCCATATTATATTCAAATTTCACAATTATATCTTTATTTATATAGATTTTATTTAACATCAAATATTAAATACTTTTTCACAAAATTACACCCAAATTAAAAATTTTAAAGTTTTTGAAAAATTTTGTTAAAGAATTTTTATTATTTTTATTTATTATGTACATGGGATCATTTTTCATGTAATTACCTTTCCAACAATACCAAATATTTATATAAAGATATATCAGACAATATAAAAAAAAATTAATCGAAATTTGGTCCCCTCCCCGCAGTATTTACTTGTTTTCCATGAACATTTCTATGATAAAGATATAAATGTCTTATTTGGAGATACAAGCACATATGAAAAATTAAGGGAATAAATACCATTATAAATCCATTATATTCCACATTAAGTCAGTTACCCAGTTTTTCCGATTTCACCCCATTTTACAAAATATAGTTAAATACAGATTCTCTCATAAAATATAATTTCTATAGAATATAAATTGTTATATGTCTGTGCGTATGTATTTGTATCTTTACATTAACTACAATATTTAAATAAAAACTTTATATAAATATACATGTGTATGTAAGCATGTTTATGTATTTGTGTGTATAATTTAAGAAAATTGTAATATAATCTGTGTCATACAAGTCTATGGGGCTCATTCATCAAAGTATCTCTTAAATATCAAAATTTTGTTATGAATGTGTGTGTGTGTATGTGCGTGTGTGTGTGTAAAGTAAAATATTGTTTTTAACATTCTCATAAAAATATTTTCTTTTGCAAAAAATAATAATAAAAAAACAAAATAAAACAAAATAAAAATAAAATAATTTTAGCTAAAAGAAACTTCTTCGTCTTCTTCTTGTTTTTCGGATTCTTAGAATTTATTTACACAACTTTTATTGAAGTTTAATTTTGTAAAATGCCTAAACGGAAAAACTTATTTCTCAAGAAGAAGAATAAGCAAAAGAAAATGTGTTTGTTAAAAGTTTTTTCTAAAAGAAACAGAGAAAAACAAAAGTGTTTTAGGGGAATTAAGGTTTTAAAGTTGCCGGAAAGTTAAAGGTTAATTTTAAAATATTTTAATAAAACCAGAAATGAATTCGGGAGAAAAAAAACGTGAAAAAAGGTGAAAAATATTTTGGAATAAAAAATAATAAAATTAATATTTTTATACCCTCCACCACCACTAGTGTGGTGAAGTGTGTAACGCTCAGAAGGAATCACCTCAGATCCCGTAATGTATATATATTCTTATATCAAATTAAAATCTGTGTCGCTTTAGCTATGTCCATCTGTCTGCCCGCCCGCCTGTCCATCTGTCTGTCCGTCTGTCTGTCCGTCTGTCTGTCCGTCCGTGTGTCTGTCCGTCTGTCTGTCTTTATTATCACGCTCACATCCACAATAATGACAGGGCTCAATGAAATTTTACCTAAGTATTTCTTATAGTCCTAAGAAATTTCCTATTTAAAATCAGCAAAAAAGATATAGATCGATATCTGAAGCAACCTCTCAGTTCTAGCGAAGAATTTTCATAAAACTGTCAATTAGAAATCGACAAATTAGAATAAGATTTTGACATAATATAAAGTTATATGTACATCATTCTCAAAATCCAAAAATTGTCAAAATCGGTGCAGTAGAAAAAGTTATAGTCAAATATATACTAAATTTTATGACTCATTAAGTGTTTCGTGTTATATTTAAGAAAAACGTTCAATATGCCTTTCTGAGTGTATGTGTGAGTGTGTAGGTATGAACATAATGTATTTACTTACACGCATTTGTGGTGGAAGGTATTAAAGATTCGGCATAGTCAAATATGCCATTTTTAAATGTTTTTAATTAAAAATTTAATTTTATGGTGAAGAGGAAATGTTTCACAACAAATAAGAATCTTTAGCACCCCAATAGTTTTTGGCGATTGATCTGAAATAATCACCGGACAGTCGGCCATTTAACACGGATCATTTGCCCATTTACTATCTTTCTACGATACACCTTGTGGTTGATCATTAGGTCTTGTCACTTTGTGGTGATGATAAAGTATATCGTGTACGGTCCACAAGATTATCACTGTCGACCTATAATCTGTTTGTATCCAGGGTCTATTGTCATCAAAATAGCTATAGGAATATAATGGTGAATTTAGACAAATGAAATTTTGTATTTAGATAGTCCATGTAAATCTATACTTATTTTTAGCACTGACTGTTTTTAACCTTGTTAAGTTAGTGGGTTTGTTACAGGTCCTAAAATATTTTAAAATATGTGCCAGATTCGTTAAAAAAATTCCGAAAATTATTCCTGAAAACTTAAACTAAAAATTGGGAACTTAGAAAATGAACTTTATTTCCATAATGTTGTTAACGCTCATTCACTGATAAACCCGATTTTTCATTCTAATCTTTATAGTTATTTTATTCCCTTTTAAAGAAATTTGGATGAACTCTCGAAGTCCTAACCAGAATTGTTAAATTCTAACAAACATTTTTAATTTATTTGTTAAATTCACGAATCGCAAACCTGGAAACTTCTTGAAATATTATTGTGAAAAAATCTAGTTTTATTATAATTATAATATTATAATATTTTAATAAAAATTATAATATTATTATAATTTTTTATAATTTTAGAATAACAAATTTGTGGTAAAAATAGTGTTTTGGTAAGAAATAGAATTTCACCACTAAAGTCTAAAAAATTTATGACATAAATAATTAGTATGGTGAAAATTAATAATCGTGTTGAAAAATATATTTCCATCATTTTCTTAGTCGAAGACTTTTTTCAAGACCTTTTTTAGGGATGAAGGTAGATCCAATAAACAAATGTTTATATAATAAAAAATAAATTTTGTGTCAAAAAAATTTTTGTTGTGAAAATTATTAAAATTTTTAAATGAAAAATTTTGTTAGTGATTTTATAGTGAAAATTCTGTGAGAAATATTCTCTAACAGATGACATAATATGCATTTACTAAACAATGTTCTGATTAAAAATAAATATGGTGGAAAAAAATATATTGTAGCAAAAGATAATTTTAAACTTTTTTTTAATTTTTATTAAAAAAATTTGTTAGTGGTGAAAAACATTTGTTTAAAATGTTACTAAAATTTTTATTGAAAAATTTCTTAGTGGTGAAAAACAAATATTTATTGAAAATTTTTGTTGGTGGTGAAAACAGATTTTTATAATAAAAATTTTTAGTGGTGAGATAAATTAAATTTTATAAGTGGTAAAAAAAAAATTATTAAAAATTTTATTAGTGGTGAAAACCAAATTTTAATAAAATTGTTTGCTTTGAAAATCTAATTTGTATTTAAAAAAATTGTTAGTGGTGAAAAATTATTAAAAAAATTATTGAACAATACTTAAATGGTGAAAAACAAATTTTTGTTTTATTTAATTTTATTTTTTATTAAAAAGGTTTCTTGATGGTGAAAACACAGTTTAATTGATAATTTTTTTAGTGGTGAAAAATAAATATTCATTAAAGAGTTTTGTTGAAAAGAATTTTTTATCAAAAACAATTTTAGTGGTGAAAACTTAAAAATTTTTCTAGTGGTAAAATACAAATTTTTATTAAAAACTTGTTTAGTGGTTAAAATAAATCTTAATGAAAAAATCTAAAATAGTGGTAAAAAACATATTTCTGGGTGGTGAAAAAAAGTCTGTTGATTTTTTTTTTTTTTGATAAACAAATTGAAAATTTTGTTTGCGGTGAAAAGCTTTATTGAAAAATGTCTATTGGTGAAAAGTTTTGAACATTTTTTAAAGGTGAAATATAATTTTTTACTGAAAAGCTTTTTAGTGGTGAAAAATCTTAATTGAAAATTTCGCTAGTGGTGAAAAATAAACACAGGACTGAAATACAAGTATTTCAAGTGAAAATAAATTAATTTGAAATTTTAATGGTGAAAATTTCACTTTTGTGAAAAGGATGACGAATTCCTGATGAAACCAATTCAGTTGTGAAAAATATATACATAAAAACTATATTCTGGACGTTAATTTAAAGCGACAACAACTTGTTTTCTTAATTTCGTATTAAATTATCTTTAACTTTTTGTACCACCCTAATTTATATGTCAAACATATTATTGCTTAAATTTGTACAAGATGTAAATGACTAACAAACTAACAAACTTCATATTCATATTATCATGATAAAATGTATCTGGTAAATATTTGACAATAACAACACAAACAACAATATGAAAGAATCAAACAACAAAAAGATCACAAAAAAAGACTTAAAACAACATTTAACTAAAAAATTTTAAACATAAAATTTACATTAAGTACATTTTCAGAAAACCCAGCGAACAATGACGAAGTGAAATGAATTAAAATTTCATTTATTTTTTATTACAACAAAAATGTTTGCTGGGTTATGATGTATATATGGAAACATATATAAATATATATAAATTTTTGTTCATATGCATAAGTTTTTGTCACTTAAAATAAAATAAATAAATTTTCGAAAATTTATTTTCTTTTCCAAAATAAAATACAACAAAAAAAAAAGAACAACAACAACAATAACAAAACTGCTGTTGCAGCATTTTTAGTGTTTTGATGTGATGTGATTTTTGTTTTAATATTAAATGCAGTTTTTTATAACTAAAATAGCAAATAATAAAAAGAAGTTTTTAAATACACATACAAAACATAAACACACACACACACATACAAACAAATTTACACAATAATCTACAATTACAGACAAAAAATAGAAAGAAACAAAAATAAAACCCAGCAGTTTTTTGGAGTTTTCTAATCTTTTTTTTTTTTTTTTAAATAATTCTATAAATTTTGAACGGTTCCAGATATGTTAATGAAATGTCATATGGTAAAAGCTGAGGTGTTATCAAATTGATGTGGAGGAGTATAGATCCGCATTTTGTCCTAGACGCCGTCAATGAATCCCCAAATTTGGTCGCCGCAGGCATGCACAGTTTGTTCAAATCGATTTTTTTTTTTGAAAAGAATTCTGTAGCTTTCGATCAGTTAAATATATCTTAATGGAATTTCACATGATTAGAGCTGAGGTATTTTTTAATTCATATAGAGGAGTATATACCCCTATTTGTTCAGGGGCGTAGTCGGTGACCCTCCAAATTGAGCCACCTGGACTTTATTGATTTTTTAAAAATTCGTTAAAATTCATTTTTGACTTGAGGCAAAAGATATTCTGTGTATGGATAGTCCTTGCAAATCTCTTTTAAAATATATATTTACGTCATTATCTCTTATAGTTTTAGAGATATTTTTTTCGAAAATTTTGTTTTACTCATTTTTAACCCTCGTTTTTTTTAATTTTTTATGCCAGGAAGCTTAACATTGATCCATATTTTTTATATATTTCGGATTCTCTATAAAATTCTAAAAATATTGCCTCAATAACCATATAAATATCTTAATCCATTAAAAAGCCAGATCAATCAAAATTTGGAACTTCGAAAAAAGTTTTTTTATGATTTTTTTCCCCAGTAAGTGGCAACATTTATTCCTTGATAAAACCATTAGTTCTCTGAACTTTAAATCATTTTAATTATTTTATAAAGAAACCTTAAGGGTACTACATATAAATCCAATTCGTATGAACTTAAGGCACAGACCTGCCCACAAACCCTAACCAAACTTTGTCAATTAAAAAAATAATAACTTTTTTGTTAAGGTCATCCTTAAATTATCCTTATTATAAAGCTACATATATAAGAAATTCACAAAAAAGTTATTTTGTGCTAAACGGCCCCGATAATGTCAGTGTGATGATTCTTGAAAAAAGTGAAATTTTTCGAACATGTTTTACATGGATGGAGATTTTGGGTATTTCGGTGTGGAAAAGTAGGAATGTGGACAAACCCAAACTCTACAAGCTCTAGCGTTTTCATAAATATGAAACACTAAAAATTTATAAAGTGGCTGAAAAATCCATCCTAAACTAAGATTCCTCTAATCAAAATCAGCTATTTGCCAACATACCCGAGGTAGCCAACTTTGCAGAGTCACTGACTACTGTCCTGATCAGATAGAAATCAGCATGTGAAATTTTATTAGGGTATCTTTATCGGAAAAAAAGTTACAGAATTATTTCCCAAAAAAATCGATTTGTACATACGGTGCCCAATTGTATTGTAGGGAGACTACGGCCCTGACCAGATAGAAGTCAGCTTTCCGCCATATGAGCTCAGAAATGACTAAGCTCTAAGTGTGTGAAATTTTATTAAGGAATCTTTAGCGGTTTAAAAGTTACAGAATTATTTCCCCAAAACACCGATTTGGACATACTGTACTCCATTACCACTAGTTTAATTGTAGGGAGAAGTAAATCCAACCTTAGCTAACATACCCAAAGTGGCCAACTTTAAAGAGAGTCACCGTTTACGGCCCTGATCAAGTATCCCTTTACTGTATAGTGAATAGACAAATGTACAGAACGTGGTAAAGTGAATAGTGATGTCCCTTTTTAGACTCTCAGATGACGTATTCATGATAATCACCAAAAACTGTTGGTTCCAAACCAGAAAGTAACAAAAACTATAGAAAACATTTGGTTATATTTGTTAAACAAATGCATGACTGTTCATGTAATTTTAATTTATAACAAAAGACACAAAAAAGGGAACAATAACAAAAACAATAAAAACTAAATAAATAAATTTATTTATTTTCCTATAAAATGCAATAATCTCGACAACAAAAGCACAAAAAAAAATAACAAGAAAAGTAAATAAATAAAATCTGAAACAGAAAAAACTTTTGCTGCATTAAAAGTTGAAATTTTGTTTTTTTTGCTGAAATCGATTAGAAATTAAAAGTATTTTAACGGAAAAAAGAGAGTTTTTTTACTTTAAAATATTTTAAGGGGATTTAAGTACAAAAAAGCTATTTATAAATATGTATGTCATGTCAGCAAAAAAGGTGGACTTAAAGAATTAAAAACTATTTTTAACAATATTTACATTGAAAAGTAAATAATGTTAACTAAAATGTTATTTACATTGATGATATCGTTAAACGCTCAATGGTTAAGTGATTACCGAAATTTTTATAACATTCAGTTGTTAATATATTGAGGTTAAGGTGGTAAAAAATCGGGTCAAAACAGCTGCAAATATGGGCGTGGCATGCAATTATAGACAGGTGATTTATATTATTTTATTAGAAAATTTAAACCGCCTTTTTGAATATTATTCGGTTACTCTGAAACTACTCAATAATTTTTTTAATAAAATATCACTAAAATTATTCTAATTAATTCGGGGAAGCACAATTTCTATATGAGTGGAATAGAAACAAAGTAGACATTCATAGTTGGTCGGATATGATGTTTTATTTATGAAATAAAATTATTTTCTACAAAAATTCTCCTTCAGTGTTGGGATATTTCCCATAATTCAATAGATTTTGGGGGACACTGTGCCTCCCCGATTTTTTAAATATAACTACTATAAAATTTGTTATAAACTTTCAGACACAAATACTTCAGACGTAATCCAATTGAATCCAAATTCATAGTGTGTTCAGCCGATAGAGGAGGGTAAGCAAAGTTTGTTATCTGTGGTATTAATTTGCCAAACTTTTTTATGATTTAAGTGAAAAAATTTACACATAATAAGTCCTTATAATTCCGTTAAAAAATACATTTATATAGTAAAAAGCATAAATCTCTGTACCCTAACTTGAGTTAAACATTTTATGAATTTTTTAAATTTGTTTGCATATTAATTAATTTCTTTCGAATATGAATATTTTCAACAAAATAAAAATAAAGAAAACTTTCTGAAAACTCTATATTTTTTCACTGCAAAAGTATAGGTACACCCCCCCCCCCAAAAAAAAAAAAATATTTCTCGAAAATACATTGTCAACTTCAAAATATTTAATGAAAATTTTAACGATTATTAAAAACAAATAATAATTGTGTAGTCATTAGAATGTTATGAACGACCCTCGTATAATTGAATTTTCTGATTTATTGTTAAGTGTGAAGTACATTATTGTAAAACTAACAATTATTTGGAATTTATGCGTTTAAAAATAAATTTGTTGTGGGTGATAAAATGGCATCTACATGAAATTATGGAACGACCCACGTATAATTTTGCACATAGATTTTTACTTATATTTATCTTAATTTGACAAAATATTATTACAATACCAGTGTATATGTGAGGTTTAAGGCCCTGAAAGTGATAGAAGAAGGTTATATGAGACCTTTGAGCTTAAACCCTATTTCGTTAGGAACATTTGTACGTGGGCTAAGTTAAATAATAAAGCCATGATCACCAATTTCTATAGACATCATCCTTGAGCTCATCAAGATATCTCCTGAATTGCGACCTGCATTTTGTTTACAAAAATTACATAGACAGCCAACCAGCCAGACAGATGGACATCGTTAAATCGACTCAGAAAATGATAACAAATATACTAAAATAAAAGTTTAGTATTGAATCTTGTTTTCCATAGTTTTAAAATCGCGACACTCGAGGTGCCCAACCTTGAAGAGTCACTAACTATGACCATTGGACAGTCGAACGGATAAAGCAAGAATGACTTCGATTTGGAACGGGAATATCGATACTTTATCAAGACTTAGGTGATTTATCCTTGTCATTAATCACGGAATAATAAATTTAATATATCATCTTCACCACTTAAGGAGGTGTACGGCATACAAATAATTTCGTATTACCGAGTACTTTAAAAATAGTAATTTTTGACCCCTAAAAAAACATCTTATTTCTGAATCATCTATTGTTTAATCAGATTACTCCAACACCACAAGTGGTTATCGCTAAGAAGGAATCATTCTAGACCCTACAATGTAATTATATTCTTGCATCAAATTAAAATCTGATTCGATTAAGCTATGTCAGTCTGTCTGTCTGTTGTTGGCACGCTCACAATAATTGTCGGAGATCAATAAAATTTGGTCTAATGACTGACCTGAATAAAAAAGCGATAACACAGTTTTTGCGAAATCTTCGAGATATAAATGGAACTGTTACTTAGTGTAACATAAATAGAAATTCCATTATTTTGTCTTAACAACTTTTACTTTGATAAAATTTAAACACTTTTCCTTACTTGACCAATTTAAAGTCCCTTTGGTGATATTTAAAAAAAAAGAACACAAATTACCAGCCCCATAAATAGACCAGAAAAAATTGCTCCACCAGAATTAAAAGAAAATCAGCAACTCGACATAAATAAATTTTAATTTCGCCACCAAAAACAAAAACAACAAAAAAGCCATAGTTTATTAGTAATTATATGGTCATTATATTCTTCTTCTTCTTCTTTATTATTGTTGTTGTAAATGTTAATAATAATGTTGCTGATTTCCTGCACATATATAAACACACACTTATACATACACAAAGCAGAAACACTTTGAAATTATTCCTCTACATACAAAACACATTTGAATGAGCAACAAAAAGTTGTTTCCCTTTAGGCAAATTGTCCTTAAACAAAATATGAAAAAATAAACAAAAAAAAATATTTAAAAATATAAAAAATTGTAACAAGAAGACTAAATAAAATTTGCTAAAGGCGATTAACTACAACACCACACTAACACTAGTCAATGAATGGCGAACACACACATACACATATGTATGAGCAAGAGAGAATGTTAACGAGTGAAAACAAAAAATGTGGTGGAAGTCTTACACCCATTTATGGTGAAAAAAGAAACCGTGGTGAAAATTGGACTTGTTTATAATCTAATTACGAGAGCAGTTTTAAATCGGATACATAGCTCAGATTTAGGCTAATATAGTTGACAAGCCAGTCTATAGACCAGTCTATAATCCAGACCATACACTATAGTATATAGACCAATCGATAGACCATAGTCCATAGTCTATAGACTTGCAAATACTAAACGTATTATGAAAGCGGTAAATTATTTGAGAAGGACAGAAGAACACGGACAGAACGTTGTGGTACAATACTGATGATGGTAAGCAATGCTACAACATTTCTGTGGGAATATCTCAGGAATCGATTTAAGTACCAATACTTTGGAACGTTATATACACCGATATACTGGAATTGTATTTACCGCGAAAAAGTAGTACAGTTAGTTTCGTAGATGACATAGCCGATGTATTTGTACGAAGTGGAAATATACGCAAATGATACAACGATCATTAAGAATTGGTTGCATCAAGTAGGACTGGAGTTGGCAGAGGGAGAATAAAACATTAAAGTTGGAAGAGAGAACATTCAGTTATAAAAAAGTGGACCGGTCATGAAGAATATATTCAGAAGGGGCTATGGCGACTCACTAAATTGCACAACGTTAGATATTAGAAGATGCGGAACGAATGGTATTCGAATACACTAGATTAATACATCAATGTCCCGAATACCATAAATAAGAATATGTTAAATAGGAGGTATGGAATCCGACTACAAAATTTAACATGCAGTTGAAACTGTTACTGGAAAAAGAAGAAAGGGGAATTTGGTAGAAGCAAAGTAATATTTAACGTCTATGCCGGTTTAAGTCGGTAGGAATCCGACAAAACCATATACAATTGAAGTTTAAATATACACACAAAATCTAGTATATTGAATAGTTTACAATCTAGTCTAAACACTAGCTCATAGTTCAAAATATAGCCAATCGACTAATTTACAGTCCAGCCTTTAGATTAGTTTTCAATCCAGCCTTTAGACTAGTTTGCAATCTACAATCTAGTTTACAATCTAGTCTATTAGACTAGTTTACAATCTAGTCTATTAGACTAGTTTACAATCTAGTCTATTAGACTAGTTTACAATCTAGTCTATTAGACTAGTTTACAATCTAGTCTATTAGACTAGTTTACAATCTAGTCTATTAGACTAGTTTACAATCTAGTCTATTAGACTAGTTTAAAATCTAGTCTATTAGACTAGTTTACAATCTAGTCTATTAGACTAGTTTACAATCTAGTCTATTAGACTAGTTTACAATCTAGTCTATTAGACTAGTTTACAATCTAGTCTATTAGACTAGTTTACAATCTAGTCTATTAGACTAGTTTACAATCTAGTCTATTAGACTAGTTTACAATCTAGTCTATTAGACTAGTTTACAATCTAGTCTATTAGACTAGTTTACAATCTAGTCTATTAGACTAGTTTACAATCTAGTCTATTAGACTAGTTTACAATCTAGTCTATTAGACTAGTTTACAATCTAGTCTATTAGACTAGTTTACAATCTATTCTATATTAAATATTATTTAAAATTTTTACAACAACAAAAAATGAATTCCACTTTTTTCACTTTCAAGTAAAAACTTCAAAAACAAAAACAAATACTCTTTTATTAGTCATGTTAAACTTTCACTAACTTTTCGTTTCCGGTGTTTAAATTATTAAACAATTTTCAAATATAATTTTTTAGTTTTTGTTTCTTTTATTGCAATTTTATGCCAAAAAAAAAGAGCGAAATACACGAAAAAATATGTAGAACTACGTCTTTAGGGAAAATATTATAAAAATTTTTCTAGTTACACACATACGAATATAACAAATACACACACCATAAAAAAATAGGAAGTCATAAATGTTTTAATGTAAACGCGAAACTATATTCCCAGGCAAACATTCATAAACATACTCACATACCCACACACATACTCATAAATGCACTTATACACTTTTAAAACAGATTTTATAGTGTGTGTGTGTATATGTGTTTGTTTCAACAGTTCCTACACTAAAATCCATAATAATTTAAAATAACAAAAAAAGAAAATGCTGAAACTAAATATTTAGAAAAAATTTTACTAGTCAACCGGATACAGTTGAAATAACAGAAATAGAAGAGGAACAAGTGAACGAAAAAAAGCAACTCATACATACACACCTACACATGTTGTGTAGCAAATACTTTTTGTAAGTTTCAAATATCCCAAAAAACTTTGATGTGAAAGTGGGAAAAACGAAAAGTAAGCCCGGATTTGAAAACTCATATCGCTGATCTTAAAAGATATTTTCGCTTTGGAAATGTATCGACTCCATTTTCTGAACCATATCTATGGCTCTACGGTACCGTTTATAATGTAGACTATACACTTTAGTATAAAGTGTGGGAGTGGAAACCTTCCAAAGGTACAGAGATAGTTATGTTGGTTTCTTACCGCCATAAACACCCTCCTCTTTAATTAGCATTTGGTTTTTATGGTATCCAGGACATTGACGTACCGATTTTATTTTCTAGGTCGCACCTTAAATGCCCTTACCTAGTGCATTTGATTACCACATGTCCCGCATCCTCATCATCATCATAACACTTTTTAATTAAGTAGTTGCTATATCCTCTGTGATCGACCAAAAACTGCTTTAGATATTTTAACTTAACTTCTCCATATTTACGTTTAATCCACACTCTTATATCTTGCATTAATCGATCTACCCATCGTCCTTTTGGATAGCTTTGCTAGTTGCCAGTCCACTATAGTTCGTTTTCTCTCTCTTAGTTTCTTCGCAATCTTTTTACATTCTGGATTTGCTTTCTTATGAGCGTATGTCCAACCTCGTTTGCAGCCTGATTCAGTAGAATCAAACCAGCGTCCAGTGATATCATCTTATAGCAGCAGCATACGCTTTAACAGCACTGCTGAAATAGTGACAGAACATTTTTACATGATTCACTCCTAATAATAATTCACCCAAATCGGTACTCCGTAAATTATAATTGACATTTTCACTCTAGAAAAGAATAAAAGTCCGCTCTGTTCGAGGCCTTTTGCATATGCATATTCCATATGGGACTTAAAATCGATTTTATTGTCTATTATTAACCTCAAATATCTTATGGCAGCACTTGTTTGAAAATTCTCTCTTCCAACTTTATTGTATATTTTTCCTTTACTTCGATTTCGTGTTAATATTGACTTGTCTTATGATGTGCCAACTTAAGGCCTACTTGACGCAGCCAAATCTTAATGATCCTAATTATATCATTTGTGTATGTTTTCACTTAATCCAAAAATCGTGCGCATACTATGACAGCTTTGTCATCTGCGAAATCAACTGTACTAGATTCACGAGGTATATCCAATTCCAGTATATCGTTGTACATCACTTTCCAAAGAAGTGACAGGTGCGTGAGATACTCCCGCAGTAGTACTGCAGCACTGCCTTTAATTAGCGGTATCGTATCACAATGTTCTATCCGTGAAGTAATCATGTGTAAACCTCCTCTATCGTTGACCTTGCCTTTCGCAATCCATGCTCCGAGATTCTCTGGTTTTTTGCAAGCTTTGGAAAATTGTCGTAAATACCTCAGCAAATTCCTTCGGTCTATTCCTCATATCAATTTAAATGTTCTTTTTTTGAAAGCCATATATCCCATTCTTGAGTAGATCCGTATAACTTCATCTGACGATACTTCCTCTATGGTTTTACTGTTGAATGTTATAACTGCCCTATTGGAAAAAGGAACCTATGCAAATCACCCTAGGAGTCGTGGATACGTCAATTTAGGTGTTCTTTGACATTTCAAGCGCGCAGTACTATTTCAAAATCATTTTCCCAACTCCCTACACAACTGTTTAAAGCTCTTCTGATTGCTTCCTTTTTATCACCAACTAAAGGAAACGCCTATAAGTATGTGACTCGTTGCGTTCCTTTGGGATATCCGTCTTTCTGAATTCCTACTGTCTCTGGCGTTAACCAGTAGTTTTGTTTTCTTTTTTCGAATTCACTTCTTCTTGTGCTCCTGTTAATGCTCTCGTAATATAGTCTATAGACTGGTTTATACTCTAGTCTATAGACTAGTTAATAGCCTTGTTTTTGGACTAGTTCCTGGTTTGTTTCTGGACTAATCCATAGACTTCTATATAAACCAGTTCATGGTCAAGTTCAACATCTGATTTCTAGACATAATGACAGATTAGTTTTTAAATAAGTGAATGGATTGGTTCATAGTCTCTGGACCAGTTTATAGCCAAGATTAAAAAATTGGTATACTGGTCTTTATTCCTGTTTGTCGTGTGGTCCATAGTTTCATTATCACATTATTAAGTGTAAAATCTAGTCAATTTTAGTTACTGTTTTAAGCGCTTAAATAATTCGTCAAACCCTTCGCTTCTTGTCCTGAACTTGTGGGATTAAAATAATTGCATTGCTGCCCTTGTGTGAATGTATGTGTTATAGTGTAAAAGAGTATGTGTGAGTTCATATTTAAGTATGAGAGAATCTATTTGTTGTATTAGTTGCTGTGTGTAGATAAGTAGTTTTATATGCTCTATCTCTGCCGCTATCTCTATCTCTCTGTCTCTCTTCCTCTCTCTCTCTCTCTCTCTGTGTTCTTTTAGTTATATTGTGGGGAGTCGGATTAAATTTAATATGTGTTTTTAATTAAATTATAACTCGGTTACTCAAAGGTCTATTAAAAAGCTGACCATAAGCACAGATTTCCTCTTGGCAGTTATAAATGTTATTGTAGTCAATTTATTTGTTGTAGTTGTTATTGCTGTTGGCATTTGAACATCATGTGTAATAATGAGACTTCTTTTTTCTTTTTTATTTTTTTGTTTTGTTATTAAATTTTTAAACATCATGAATTTTAAACCTCAACGATCAATCAATGAAATGACAAATATTTTTGCCATTGTGGCTGATTTTTAATAAAATGAAAAAATAATAGAGATATTTGAATGTTTAGTCTGAAAGTGGAGGGAATTTGTGTTCATTTTTCAAAATGTAATATTTTAGAAAAAAAGAACTTCAAAAATCTACACTGAATCATATTCCTATAAAGGCATTTATCATTTTTCATATTTTTATTTTATGAAGCTTACAATGAGAGGCAACTTAACGGTACTTTTCTCAAAGTAAACAAAATTTTTTCCTAGTCTTGACGTTTGTCTTATTCTAGGTGTCTTATGTGGAATATTTCTATAAACGCAGGCGTGAAATTTGCTTTAAAAATATATCAAAATTAAAATATTATAAATTTCTGTTTCTTATAAATTAAAGTAGAAGAATTTTCTAAACTGCCCAAGGAAAAGCATTAAGTGGAAGAAGCTGAAGTGTAAGCAAATCCTCAAATTCTTCCTTTTATGGATGAATTTGTATATCCTAGCAAAATAATGCTGAGTACAAGTTTCATGGTGTGGGACTGAACAGCTTGCAGTAAAATTAAACCCAAAGAATAGTTTGTGGAATTGATGGTTAGTACTTTTTATGCTAACAATGACCAAAACTAAAGGATAATGACTTTAACAGAGCTGAAGCTAAAAATAGAAAAGTTTAGGAAGAAATTGATACTGATCATCTTTAAAAAAATGAGTGGAACCGTATTTTTGAGGTTATCCAAAGCAAAGAATCATTGATAGACTTAAGTGCTTTTACAGGATAACACTTTAAAAAATTGGCAATAAAATTCTAAAATTTTTTTAAAAAATGACAAGGAATGAGGTCGAAAAATTCTAAACATACATATATAAACCATTTAAAATTAACAGTTTTATTTTTATTTGCTTGAAATTTGTAATACAATTTATGAAAAAAGTGATGAAATTTTGAACATCTTCCGTAACTCTACAATTAACGTTTTTTAATGCTTTCTGTAGATTTGAATAGATAGAACCGATGGACGCCTTCAATCTACCACAATTTTGGACAACTTTGTCATGCTTTTCAATGCTCTTTTAACAGGAGCCCAATATCTCTCCACTTGTCTCTTGGTACAAATGAATTATAGGGTGCCAAATCAGGTCAAACATAAGTGGGCACACATTATGAAATCTTATGAATGAAAGCAGCTTTTTTAAACACTCCTTGATGTTAACTTTGGTATTTATAGAGCCCGTTGTAACAAATGATTGTCTACTTTTGTTGCAACTGCAAATCGCTTGACATCCCAGGAACTTTTTGGAAAATTTTGACTGCTTTTGATTCCTACGCTTTTAACTTATCATTCGCTCGAGCATCAGCAATAAAAAATGTTCACCATGAAGTTGCGAAAAATCTGCCAGAACATTTTATCATTCATTTCTGAAAATTTGACTTCATTTGTCTCTGATTATTTTGATAGCGTTCTTGTCGGGAACTTATTTTTAAACTGCATTTTATTTAACTTTTCGTTACAATTGGTCCGATTACTAAGCTTATGGGGCTGCTTTCCTATCAGATGTGTTGAGAGCTCTTTTAAAAGTGATTTCTATTTTTTTGCTTTGGAGATTTTATGTGGACCATTCCTCCTACTTGATTCCGGTTTTCAAATAATACTTGATTTAAAAGTTCCAACGAAAACTGTGTGTTAAAGTTTTTTTGATCTCACTCCTTATCCTTGATCTAAATAAAGTCTTAATTGACTTAATAAAAACATTATTTGCCCACTAAATATTTTTCCAGTTCTTTTTTTAAGTTATGTGCATTTAAAGAAACATGCACCAGTGTATGTATGGAATATTTAAAGTGATTCAGACAGATTTTTGTTATTATTAAGTGATGTGAATAATTTAACAGTTAAATTTTATTTTTGGAAAAATTTAACATTAAAATCATTTTCAAATAATTTTAACACTTAAATAAAATTTAAAATCGTTTTAAAGAGAAAAATTGTTATCGGAATATGTTTTCCTGTAACAAAATGTTGAGAAACTTTATTTCTGCCAAAAAAAAACACCCAAAATACAGGAAGACAACAAGTACAAACATCCAACATTAACATGCAAAACATTAAAACACATTTTTTGCAAAAAAAAAAGAAAAATAATAATTTTAAGACAAAAATACAAAACCACAAAACAGAATAGAACATAACAGAGCAAAACATAACAAGACAAATCATGTATGAATAAAGTTCATTTCACTTCTTTAACTTAAACTTTTGACATTATTTTGTACATCTAATCAAATATTATCATATTTGTAAATACATTTACACACACATGTGCATGTATGTGCGTGTGTATGTGTTTCGTAATATTATAAAGATAAGTAAAACGTGTGAGTTTATGAAAACATGTTTATAAAACTTCCGTTTCCGGTAGAAAAATTAAAATGAGTAAAGAAAACCCAACACTAGAATCTAAAACAAACAGAAAAACAAATATACATTTTGATATAAAAGTATTTTAAAAAAGCAAATATCTTTTACCATTAAGAGTTTCTTTCGAGGAAACATGGAGGGGTGAATGCGTGAATGCGTGAGTATGTAAGTGTAAGGGAGAGTGTTGACTTCAAATGTCTTATAAGTGTTAAAGATAATGTGTTGAATTTTTCTCAAAAGAACCGAACAGTGGTACAGAAATATATCGATAACTTGGGAAGTGATAACGGGAATTTCACAAAAGTCTTGCCGTAAACAAAGTTATGGCGAATCAAAAAAGTGTATTTTTGAGATGAACATATTTCATCTCTGGACTCATATGAAACATATTTAACAGGTATTGAATTTTTTTTATTGAAAATACAAGTTATATTTTTTAAGGATCTGGCTTGTGGATCCCAAAGCCCTTCCACTCACGGAGCTACAAAAAACTCCAAATTGGGTACCTCCAAGCTGAGAAATGTCTATGCAGCTCTATTAAAATTGTATTTATGTTTTTATGATGATAACAATTGTATTCATCTCATTTTCCACGATAGAAGTATAATGTATGTACAGTGTAAAGCAAAAGTCTAGGTACCCTTTGAATTTTATTTAAAGTATTTAACTGCAAAAGTGTAGGTACCATCTAAAAATGAAATAAATCTTAAATACAAAGCCAACACAAAGAAAAAAACATGAAACAAAATTAACGTTGAACATAGTTGATTTGAGATTGAATACATTTTTTTTCATTTAGTTTTAAATAAACGTCTTTACTTTTGTGGTAAAGATAATATTGCACATGTTAGAATCTTTCGATATTAATAAATAAAATTATACAGAGATAAATTTTTAAATTTACTTAAAAGTGATCAACGAATATTCTCAAGAAATTGTTTTTACTTTGAAACAATGTTAAATTAACATTTTTCATTTATTCATCATAATCATAACTAAAAATAGTTAAATTATTTCTATTTTTATTGATTTTACATTGATTTTTGTCTGTGTGTTAGAGTATTAAATATTATACGTAGGATATCTCTCAAGGTTAAGTACTTCTTCCAAAATATTTGGCTTCAAATTCTTTTGTGTACTCCGCCAGTATTAAATAGATCAATAGGATGTCCAGATTCTGGTTTATTTTCAATTCGGTTTTCTGTTTTGAAACATATTTTGAAACGAGTTACGAATTACTTTTTGTATTGATCCGTTCATTCGTTCTTTAGTTCAGTAATTTGGGTTTAAATTTAGTTTATGGTTATGGTTAGTGAAATTAAATTATTTTCCATAAATTTCTATGAGTGTAAAGGAGCGAAATATTTTAAACTCTGTGTTCAGGGACAGGGCTATGAGAACTCCGCTTCATATTATTAATGTTATGATTCAAATACCGACTTCTTTTGTAATCGGTTATTAACCACTGTAATTTCAAGAAGGAGGTCTTCTAAAAATCTATTTTTAATCTATCAGTATACAATGAAATGTCATTAATAAAACTGTTTGTGGAATTATTTTATTCCATTTAAGATTTAAATTTCTTTTCTCCCACCCCACTGTCCTTTGTTTTGTAATACAAACAACCCCAAAAACAAAATATTAACACCAACATTAGACAAACAATTATTAACTTCAAACCCATTAGATATTGTTGTTACAACAAAAAGTTAAGAGCTTCATGCAGAAGGGGAACAAACCCCTAAATCTCTTAACCACATGTTCTACAAAACGAAAAAAACCTGGAGATGAAAATTACACCAAAAAGCTGAAAACCTCTTAAAAGTAAAACATAACTTAATATTGGTGGCAATAAGAGAATACATTTCTCTAGTAACTAGTCTATTTTATGTACCAGTAACTAGTCTATTTTATAGACCAGTAACTAGTCTATTTTATAGACCAGTAACTAGTCTATTTTATAGACTAGTAACTAGTCTATTTTTATAGACTAGTAACTAGTCTATTTTTATAGACTAGTTAACTAGTCTATTTTTATAGACTAGTAACTAGTCTATTTTTATAGACTAGTAACTAGTCTATTTTATAGACTAGTAACTAGTCTATTTTTATAGACTAGTAACTAGTCTATTTTTATAGACTAGTAACTAGTCTATTTTTATAGACTAGTAACTAGTCTATTTTTATAGACTAGTAACTAGTCTATTTTTATAGACTAGTAACTAGTCTATTTTATAGACTAGTAACTAGTCTATTTTTATAGACTTAGTAACTAGTCTATTTTTATAGACTAGTAACTAGTCTATTTTTATAGACTAGTAACTAGTCTATTTTATAGACTAGTAACTAGTCTATTTTTATAGACTAGTAACTAGTCTATTTTTATAGACTAGTAACTAGTCTATTTTTATAGACTAGTAACTAGTCTATTTTATAGACTAGTAACTAGTCTATTTTTATAGACTAGTAACTAGTCTATTTTTATAGACTAGTAACTAGTCTATTTTTATAGACTAGTAACTAGTCTATTTTATAGACTAGTAACTAGTCTATTTTTATAGACTAGTAACTAGTCTATTTTTATAGACTAGTAACTAGTCTATTTTTATAGACTAGTAACTAGTCTATTTTTATTTTATAGACTAGTAACTAGTCTATTTTTATAGACTAGTAACTAGTCTATTTTTATAGACTAGTAACTAGTCTATTTTTATAGGACTAGTAACTAGTCTATTTTTATAGACTAGTAACTAGTCTATTTTTATAGACTAGTAACTAGTCTATTTTTATAGACTAGTAACTAGTCTATTTTTATAGACTAGTAACTAGTCTATTTTTATAGACTAGTAACTAGTCTATTTTTATAGACTAGTAACTAGTCTATTTTTATAGACTAGTATCTAGTCTATTTTTATAGACTAGTAACTAGTCTATTTTTATAGACTAGTAACTAGTCTATTTTTATAGACTAGTAAACTAGTCTATTTTTATAGACTAGTAACTAGTCTATTTTTATAGACTAGTAACTAGTCTATTTTTATAGACTAGTAACTAGTCTATTTTTATAGACTAGTAACTAGTCTATTTTTATAGACTAGTAACTAGTCTATTTTTATAGACTAGTAACTAGTCTATTTTATAGACTAGTAACTAGTCTATTTTTATAGACTAGTAACTAGTCTATTTTTATAGACTAGTAACTAGTCTATTTTTATAGACTAGTAACTAGTCTATTTTTATAGACTAGTAACTAGTCTATTTTTATAGACTAGTAACTAGTCTATTTTTATAGACTAGTAACTAGTCTATTTTTATAGACTAGTAACTAGTCTATTTTTATAGACTAGTAACTAGTCTATTTTTATAGACTAGTAACTAGTCTATTTTTATAGACTAGTAACTAGTCTATTTTATAGACTAGTAACTAGTCTATTTTTATAGACTAGTAACTAGTCTATTTTTATAGACTAGTAACTAGTCTATTTTTATAGACTAGTAACTAGTCTATTTTTATAGACTTAGTAACTAGTCTATTTTTATAGACTAGTAACTAGTCTATTTTTATAGACTAGTAACTAGTCTATTTTTATAGACTAGTAACTAGTCTATTTTTATAGACTAGTAACTAGTCTATTTTTATAGACTAGTAAACTAGTCTATTTTTATAGACTAGTAACTAGTCTATTTTTATAGACTAGTAACTAGTCTATTTTTATAGACTAGTAACTAGTCTATTTTTATAGACTAGTAACTAGTCTATTTTTATAGACTTAGTAACTAGTCTATTTTTATAGACTAGTAACTAGTCTATTTTTATAGACTAGTAACTAGTCTATTTTTATAGACTAGTAACTAGTCTATTTTATAGACTAGTAACTAGTCTTACTTTTATAGACTAGTAACTAGTCTACTTTTATAGACTAGTAACTAGTCTATTTTTATAGACTAGTAACTAGTCTATTTTTATAGACTAGTAACTAGTCTATTTTTATAGACTAGTAACTAGTCTATTTTTATAGACTAGTAACTAGTCTATTTTTATAGACTAGTAACTAGTCTATTTTTATAGACTAGTAACTAGTCTATTTTTATAGACTAGTAACTAGTCTATAAAAATAGACTAGTTACTAGTCTATTTTTATAGACTAGTAACTAGTCTATTTTTTATAGACTAGTAACTAGTCTATTTTTATAGACTAGTAACTAGTCTATTTTATAGACTAGCAACTAGTCTATTTTATAGACTAGCAACTAGTCTATTTTATAGACTAGTAACTAGTCTATTTTATAGACTAGTAACTAGTCTATTTTATAGACTAGTAACTAGTCTATTTTATGGACTAGTTACTAGTCTATTTTATAGACTAGTAACTAGTCTATTTTAAAGACTAGTAACTAGTCTATTTTATAGACTAGTAACTAGTCTATTTTAAAGACTAGTAACTAGTCTATTTTAAAGACTAGTAACTAGTCTATTTTATAGACTAGTAACTAGTCTATTTTATAGACTAACAACTAGCCTATTTTATAGACTAGTAACTAGTCTATTTTATAGACTAGTAACTAGTCTATTTTATAGACTAACAACTAGCCTATTTTATAGACTAGTAACTAGTCTATTTTATAGACCAGTAACTAGCCTATTTTATAGACTAGTAACTAGTCTATTTTATAGACCAGTAACTAGTCTATTTTATAGACTAGTAACTAGTCTATTTTATAGACTAGTAACTAGTCTATTTTATAGACTAGTAACTAGTCTATTTTATAGACTAGTAACTAGTCTATTTTATAGACTAGTAACTAGTCTATTTTATAGACTAGTAACTAGTCTATTTTATAGACTAGTAACTAGTCTATTTTATAGACTAGTAACTAGTCTATTTTATAGACTAGTAACTAGTCTATTTTATAGACTAGTAACTAGTCTATTTTATAGACTAGTAACTAGTCTATTTTATAGACTAGTAACTAGTCTATTTTATAGACTAGTAACTAGTCTATTTTATAGACTAACAACTAGTCTATTTTATAGACTAGTAACTAGTCACTAGTATCTATCATAATTTTACTGTTATTCTTCTCTCCATTAGTTGACACTTCTCATCACCTTTAGACTGAAATTACAAAATTATCCTTTAATTCCCTTTTTAAAAATCTTTCACGCTAAACTATTATTAGAAAATCCCAGATTTTTATTAAAGTTCCTTTTCGAAAAATCTTTATAGAAAAAGCCTTTTAGATGCATTTCATATTTAATTATATAAAGGGATAAACAAAGATTGTTCAGATAGAAAATGCAAAAAAAGTCCTTGTTTTTGCATAAGAAATAACAATTTATAAATAATTTTTATCCAACAAAATTTTTTAACTGAATAAAGAAAATTTCGATAAAAAAGACGCAAGAAAATACAACATTTTTCTTTGTAGCATTAAATCTTTATATAGTTTGGTGTGATGCGTTGCGCTTCCGTTTTCCGGTTCCCTTTAGTTGTGCATTTTTCTAATGTTTCATTTGGTTTTATACATTTTCTTATTCTTGGTGTTGTTGTTATATTATTTTCTTAAGTTTTTATTTTGTTTTGTTCTCTTTCCTTTATCGAACAGTGGGTCAGAGAACAACATTTTTGAAAAGACATAAACTGTTAAGCAACCGGAAATAAGATTTTGATTTGCTGTAGTTATAAAAATAGAAAACATATTCACTTTAAACTTTTTGTAAATGATAGATTGATATGTTTAAATGTGAATAATTTTTGGGCCAGGGGTTCTTGGTTTGCAAGATCCTATTTAGCTCTTTCAAGGCAGAGAATGTTGGAAATAATACCAACTGTCAATCATTGATTATATTACTAACTTCATGGAATTTATTTAACCTTTTAAAGTTAAGGACTTTATTGCCCAAAGAAATATGTTGCTGTACCACTGTTTATGCCTCTGGTGCATTCTCCTTTTGGCTCCTAAGTGCAGCAGCAGGATGTGCATTTAATGTTGCAAGAGAAGCAAAATAAAAGAAAAAAAAGAAACAGGAAAATTTTCCTTACTTTATAAGTGTTAGTATTTGTGTGAGTGTGTGAGAAAAGAAAAGTTTTTTTTACAACTTATATTCACTCACACATTCATCCATCTTTTCTAGAAATTCTTAAGGTACTCGCTCTTTCTCTCTACGGTAACCTTGGAAGTATCTTTTCTTCTATTTCATTGTGTTGTTGCCTCATGGTTTTATCTTTGTTATTGTTGTTGCCACTGTCTAAGTAATACATATTTATGGGAAGAAATGACATACTTACACTTCTTCACAACAACAAAAACATCAAGAAGAATTTTTCATTTTAGAAGAAAACGAAGAAATAAAAAAGAATTAAAAGACACATTTATTTACATTTTGCTTTTTTACCTCGTTTAAGTTTTAAGTGTGTGAGTGTTTAAGTTTAAGTGCGTGTATGAGTGAGTGAGTTAGTGTGATTGTGTAAAATTTTGATTTTCATGGTCACATGTGTATGTATAAGTGAAATTTACTTTTGAAATTATTCCTGCAAATAGTGAAATGTGAAAGAAAAAGTGAAGAATGAAGAAAAACTTATTTTCTGAAGTTATCTCTGTGTGTATTTGTGTGTGTGTGTGTATGTGTGCTTTTACTCAACTTGAAGTTTGAAAAAGAATCTATTTTTGGTGTTATTTTCTTCTTTACAGTTGACGTTGTTTTTTTTTTGCAACAATTTGAAGAAAATAACAAAACATTTCACTTAAACATAAATCTAAACCAATCAACTGTAAATATTTTGTCTTGATGAAATTTTACACTACTTTTTTCATTTCAAATATTCAAAACTCAATTTATATCAATAAAGTGTAAATTGTATGTAAAATTTATATTTCACGTAATTTCACACTTTATTTACTTAAAATTCTTTCAAAATTCACATTTTCGTAAATAATTCCTTAATGTTGATTAATATATTATTTTAATCATCCCTCGTATTTTTTTCTTAACAAAATTTATCTCATTTTCTTGTAAAAATACATATATCAAAAATAGTTAGTGACACTTATAATTTGGCGTGTGTTCTTTTTTGTAACTTATGATTTTATTTTGATTTTGTTGACTTAATTTGTGAAAACTAATACTCAGTGTCAAATATTTTTTCTTTAATTTTATACAAATATTCAATAGAGGGTGTGTGGAGGGAAAAAGAGGAAAATTAAGTTTTGAAACAACCAAAAATTATAGATTTGGCGTAACAAATTTTTAAATCTCTCCACCTCAAAAATTTATTTATGTAAGCATATTTTATATACTAGTCTAATTTATAGACTAGTCGATAAAGTAGACTAATTACTTTTCTAAAAAAGAGACCAGTTACTAGTCTATAAAATAGACTACTTATTAGTCTCTAAAATATACTAGTTATTAGTCTCTAAGTTAGACTAGTTACTAGTCTATAAAATATACTAGTTACTAGTCTTCAAAATATACTAGTTACTAATCTATAAAATAGACTAGTTACTAGTCTATAAAATAGACTAGTTTCTAGTCTATAAAATAGACTAGTTACTAGTCTATAAAATAGACTAGTTACTAGTCTATAAAATAGACTAGTTACTAGTCTATAAAATAGACTAGTTACTAGTCTATAAAATAGACTAGTTACTAGTCTATAAAATAGACTAGTTACTAGTCTATAAAATAGACTAGTTACTAGTCTATAAAATAGACTAGTTATTAGTCCACAAAATATACTAGTTAATAGTCTATAAAATAGACTAGTTACTAGTCTATAAAATAAACTAGTTACTAGTCTATTTTATAGACTAGTTACTAGTCTATAAAAATAGACTAGTTGCTAGTCTATAAAAATAGACTAGTTGCTAGTCTATAAAAATAGACTAGTTGCTAGTCTATAAAAATAGACTAGTTGCTAGTCTATAAAAATAGACTAGTTACTAGTCTATAAAATAGACTAGTTACTAGTCTAAAAAATAGACTAGTTACTAGTCTATAAAAATAGACTAGTTGCTAGTCTATAAAATAGACTAGTTACTAGTCTATAAAAATAGACTAGTTACTAGTCTATAAAAATAGACTAGTTGCTAGTCTATAAAAATAGACTAGTTACTAGTCTATAAAAATAGACTAGTTACTAGTCTATAAAAATAGACTAGTTACTAGTCTATAAAAATAGACTAGTTACTAGTCTATAAAAATAGACTAGTTGCTAGTCTATAAAAATAGACTAGTTGCTAGTCTATAAAAATAGACTAGTTGCTAGTCTATAAAAATAGACTAGTTGCTAGTCTATAAAAATAGACTAGTTGCTAGTCTATAAAAATAGACTAGTTACTAGTCTATAAAAATAGACTAGTTACTAGTCTATAAAATAGACTAGTTACTAGTCTATAAAATAGACTAGTTGCTAGTCTATAAAAATAGACTAGTTACTAGTCTATAAAAATAGACTAGTTACTAGTCTATAAAAATAGACTAGTTGCTAGTCTATAAAATAGACTAGTTACTAGTCTATAAAAATAGACTAGTTACTATTCTATAAAATAGACTAGTTGCTAGTCTATAAAAATAGACTAGTTACTAGTCTATAAAAATAGACTAGTTACTAGTCTATAAAAATAGACTAGTTGCTAGTCTATAAAAATAGACTAGTTGCTAGTCTATAAAAATAGACTAGTTGCTAGTCTATAAAAATAGACTAGTTGCTAGTCTATAAAAATAGACTAGTTGCTAGTCTATAAAAATAGACTAGTTACTAGTCTATAAAAATAGACTAGTTACTAGTCTATAAAAATAGACTAGTTGCTAGTCTATAAAAATAGACTAGTTGCTAGTCTATAAAAATAGACTAGTTGCTAGTCTATAAAAATAGACTAGTTGCTAGTCTATAAAAATAGACTAGTTACTAGTCTATAAAAATAGACTAGTTGCTAGTCTATAAAAATAGACTAGTTGCTAGTCTATAAAAATAGACTAGTTGCTAGTCTATAAAAATAGACTAGTTGCTAGTCTATAAAAAATAGACTAGTTGCTAGTCTATAAAATAGACTAGTTGCTAGTCTATAAAAATAGACTAGTTGCTAGTCTATAAAAATAGACTAGTTGCTAGTCTATAAAAATAGACTAGTTGCTAGTCTATAAAAATAGACTAGTTGCTAGTCTATAAAAATAGACTAGTTGCTAGTCTATAAAAATAGACTAGTTGCTAGTCTATAAAAATAGACTAGTTGCTAGTCTATAAAAATAGACTAGTTACTAGTCTATAAAAATAGACTAGTTACTAGTCTATAAAAATAGACTAGTTACTAGTCTATAAAAATAGACTAGTTACTAGTCTATAAAAATAGACTAGTTACTAGTCTATAAAAATAGACTAGTTACTAGTCTATAAAAATAGACTAGTTACTAGTCTATAAAATAGACTAGTTACTAGTCTATAAAAATAGACTAGTTGCTAGTCTATAAAAATAGACTAGTTACTAGTCTATAAAAAATAGACTAGTTACTAGTCTATAAAAATAGACTAGTTACTAGTCTATAAAAATAGACTAGTTACTAGTCTATAAAAATAGACTAGTTACTAGTCTATAAAAATAGACTAGTTTACTAGTCTATAAAAATAGACTAGTTACTAGTCTATAAAAATAGACCAGTTACTAGTCTATAAAAATAGACTAGTTACTAGTCTATAAAATAGACTAGTTACTAGTCCATAAAATAGACTAGTTACTAGTCTATAAAATAGACTAGTTACTAGTCTATAAAATAGACTAGTTACTAGTCTATAAAATAGACTAGTTACTAGTCTATAAAATAGACTAGTTACTAGTCTATAAAATAGACTAGTTACTAGTCTATAAAATAGACTAGTTACTAGTCTATAAAATAGACTAGTTACTAGTCTATAAAATAGACTAGTTACTAGTCTAGTTACTAGTCTATAAAATAGACTAGTTACTAGTCTAAAAAATAGACTAGTTACTAGTCTAAAAATAGACTAGTTACTAGTCTATAAAATATACTAGTTGCTAGTCTATAAAATAGACTAGTTACTAGTCTATAAAATAGACTAGTTACTAGTCTATAAAAATAGACTAGTTACTAGTCTATAAAAATAGACAGTTACTAGTCTATAAAATAGACCAGTTAGTAGTCTACAAAATAGACAAGTTACTAGTCTATAAAATAGACTAGTTACTAGTCTATAAAATAGACTAGTTACTAGTCTATAAATAGACTAGTTACTAGTCTATGAAATAGACTAGTTACTAGTCTATAAAATAGACCAGTTAGTAGTCTATAAAATAGACTAGTTACTAGTCTATAAAATAGACTAGTTACTAGTCTATAAAATAGACTAGTTACTAGTCTATAAAATAGACTAGTTACTAGTCTATAAAATAGACTAGTTACTAGTCTATAAAATATACTAGTTGCTAGTCTATAAAATAGACTAGTTACTAGTCTATAAAATAGACTAGTTACTAGTCTATAAAATAGACTAGTTACTAGTCTATAAAATAGACTAGTTACTAGTCTATAAAATAGACTAGTTACTAGTCTATAAATAGACTAGTTACTAGTCTATAAAATAGACTAGTTACTAGTCTATAAAATAGACTAGTTACTAGTCTATAAAATAGACTAGTTACTAGTCTATAAAATAGACTAGTTACTAGTCTATAAAATAGACTAGTTACTAGTCTATAAAATAGACTAGTTACTAGTCTATAAAATAGACTAGTTACTAGTCTATAAAATAGACTAGTTACTAGTCTATAAAATAGACTAGTTACTAGTCTATAAAATAGACTAGTTACTAGTCTATAAAATAGACTAGTTACTAGTCTATAAAATAGACTAGTTACTAGTCTATAAAATAGACTAGTTACTAGTCTATAAAATAGACTAGTTACTAGTCTATAAAATAGACTAGTTACTAGTCTATAAAATAGACTAGTTACTAGTCTATAAAATAGACTAGTTACTAGTCTATAAAATAGACTAGTTACTAGTCTATAAAATAGACTAGTTACTAGTCTATAAAATAGACTAGTTACTAGTCTATAAAATAGACTAGTTACTAGTCTATAAAATAGACTAGTTACTAGTCTATAAAATAGACTAGTTACTAGTCTATAAAATAGACTAGTTACTAGTCTATAAAATAGACTAGTTACTAGTCTATAAAATAGACTAGTTACTAGTCTATAAAATAGACTAGTTACTAGTCTATAAAAATAGACTAGTTACTAGTCTATAAAAATAGACTAGTTACTAGTCTATAAAAATAGACTAGTTACTAGTCTATAAAAATAGACTAGTTACTAGTCTATAAAAATAGACTAGTTACTAGACAAGATACCAGTTTTTCAAAATAAACTGGTGCATAAAGTATACAATACGCTGGTCTAAAAACTTGACTGGACACTTCAAACATTTAGTGTAAAATTACATTTTCATATCATAATTTTATTTTCAATTTATTTAAATCGCACTTGTTTTAAATATAGTTCTTTTAACAACAATCACTTTAAAAAATTTATTTTTTCACTTCTGATTCATTGGATCTGCTATTACCTTCCTTTTCGCTTTTATCTAAAAATGGAGCATGAACATCTGGATCCAAAGGGAATAAATCTCTTAAATCTGGTACTTTGTTATGTCACTCAAAAATTTCTATATTCTTTAGTTTCTTTAAGCTTATGACGTCTATTCCGAACCATGGGCGCTTGTAGTGAGAGAAGGGAGATTTGGCCCGACGTACGGTTAAAGAGCGTAATGAACAGATTTGTTGAAATGAAGGAATTTGATAATTCAAATTTAATTGTTGTAACTCTTGAGAAGGAAGGCCAAGTTTTGTAAACATTTCGCGAGAATTTTTTGAAAATCGTTCAGAGGAAAATTCCAATTCAATAGAGTTACACGTTAAAGTAGATTTTTGCTGAACTTGATCCAGATTCAGTTTTTGGATGTAAATTTGTCTGATTTTCAGTTTGTTGATTATTTTCATGATTCTTCCCAATCATGAAATATAAACGAATAAATGCCATCTCTACGTTCCAATTCCCAACAGTAACAGTTCATCGTTATTTGTCAGTAAATCCATATTTTTTTGATGAGTTAATAGGAAATGCAACTTTATTGTCTGGAATTTTATAGAAAACTAATTTAATTTTTTATTGTATTTTTAAATGTTTTCTTATTTGATCCAAAATTATCATTACTTTTTTGTATTTTGGAAAAAAATGGGGGGGAATTGTTTATTATTTTAAGGAAAAAGATACGATTATATAACAAGTAAGATTACTTTATTTAAACTGCACCGAATCTTCAATACCCTCCAACACAAATACATATGAAGTAAACAGTTATGTTCTTACAAACACAACCATACTTATACTCACAGACGTATACTAATGAGTCATAAATTAGTAATATTTTTGGCTATAACTTTCTTTTGAACCGATTTTGAATATATTTAGAATGATAATGAAGTTTGTACAGTTTAATATTATGACAAAACGTTATTCTCATTGTCGGTTTATAACTGACAATTTAACGCAAATTCTTCGCAAGAGATTGCATCAGATATTGGTCTATAACTTTTAATATATTAAATCAATTTTGTTGGTTTTAAATGGGCAACCTCTCAGGACTATAACAATTGTTCGAGCGGAATTTCATTGATCTCTGTGATTATTGTGGATGTGGAACAACAAGCGACTAACATAGCTAAATCGATTCAGATTTTGATTTTTCATGCAAGAAAATGTATACATTATGGTCTTAATTGATTCTTTTATAGAATTACATACGGAATGACAAAGTTATTACACCCTCTTCACACTTGTGATGGGGAGATATAAAAACTGTGGCGAATCTTCGACACCCTCCGGCTACATTTGTGTAGTTACAAAACAACATATATTGACGCAACCCAATAGTTTTTGGTGCCTCTCTCGAACCTCTTAGCTAACAATTTAAAAAGAACTTTTCATAGCTTCGGTCTAATATGAACATGTCCTAAGAGGAACCTCTAGTATCAGTTATTATTGGAGGTATTCGATCATTTCTCTTTAGTGTTACTAATACGCCCTCCAGTTGTGGAGGGTACAAATATAAATATAAATAAATTTATATTTATTTAATAAAAACATAAAATAAAAAAATAAAATAATTGTCAATATTTATATTTCGATATATTTTCAAAATACAGTGGTCATCCGTTAGTATGAATTATATAGTGTCAGACCCTTTCGTACTACCGAAAAATTCGTATTTCTGAGCAACACATTTTTTGCGATTCAATTCAAATTATACACTTAAATATAGATATAGTGGATTTGAATAATCCATATTTATTTGAGATTTCAAACACGATATTTTATTCCCGTGATCCGCTTTAATTTTTAATTTATCTTGTAAAGAAAAAAATTATGTAAAAAAAAACTTCGCAAAACTTTAAACAAAAATTCGTATAAAAATCAACATTCGTACTATTGAACATCACGAAAGACTCTCTTTCTCACATAATTATATTCACATAAAGCTTTTGTAATGTCATCTCTTTTGCACACGAAAATCAACAGAAAAAAGCTAATAATAATATTTAAACTGTTATTTGTGACATTCTGTATATTTTGTGATTCAAATAGAGTAATTTCTTATCATTCTTTTGGCATTTTGGTAATTTCTTATCATTCGTATTATTGAAAATTCGTAATAAAGCGTTCGTAATACCCAGACATCCACTGTAAACAGAAAAATGTTTAAATTGATAAAAATTCAACACCTTTAATTTCACACAAATCAAGTGATTTTGAAGGGAAAGGAAAAATCCATAAAAT
>PYHX02000142.1:0-32872 GCA_004302925.2 Cochliomyia hominivorax | reverse complement strand
TTCGAGTAAAATTTTGATTATTTTTATGTGAACTTAAAAATATTTAATTAAAATTCTTGTATTTTGTGTAAATCACAAATTGTAAAATAAATACATTTTACATCATGTATATTTAAAAAATGTGTAAAATGTTCAATTTTGTGTAAAGTGTAAAATGTTTGCAACTATGTAAAGTTTAAAAAATTTAAAATTTGTGTTAAAATTTGAAATTTTTACGTTGTATGTAATATTAAAAATGTTTACATTTTATTTTAATTGAGTTTTTACCCGGTGCGCTTTGCGGCTTTCCATCATCTTTTACAACTTGTGTAAAACAAAATTTTATATAAAATACAAATTGATGTAAAAATCAATTCTACGTAAAATATAAATTCAGTTTTGTTTTAAATCGATTTCAAAAAAAAATCAGTTTAACGTGAAATCGATTATATATGAAACTTCATATAAAATCAAAATTTTAACGTAATTATATTTTATGTAAAATTGCACTTAATGTAAAACTTAATTGTGTGTAAAATTCATTTTTTATTGTACTTAATTATATCTTACATTTTTGAGTTAAATAAACTTTTATGTAAAATTTTATTAATTGATATTTGTGTACAAAATTAATGTAAAATTTAATTATTATATTTGTGAGAAAAATTAAATTTTAAGTAAAATTCCGTTTTATGTTACATTCTATGTAATTTTTACTTATATGTAAAATTCTAAATTCATGCAATGATTCTTTAAGTAAAATAAATATAAAACAGGTGTAAAATTAATATTTTTTATTTTATGCAGATTTAAAAAATTTATATTTAAAAAAATCTCAAATGAAGTGTAAAATTACATGATTGAAAATTTTTGCAACATAAAAAGAATGCAAAAATATTGACACTTGGTGTAAATTATTAGGTAAAAAACTTGTGTGTAGAAAATTAAAATCTATTTTTATTCTATCTATTCGATTTTGCATTGTTTTTTTTTTTTTTTTTTTTAATTTAATGTAAATTTAACTCTTATGTAAAATTGATCTATATGTAATTATATTTTGTGTAAAACTAAAATAAAATATGTGTAAATTTGTTATATGATATTTTATCAAATGAAAAAAAACATTTTAAGAAATTGTAAAACAATGTGTAAAATTACATGATTTTTCACCAAAAAAAATCAAAAGAATTTGAAAAAATTATACTCTGTGTAAAAAATCAAGTAAAAATTTTGTGTAAAAAATATAAAAAAACAATAAACATTGTCAGGCTTTTTAAGAATCAAATATGGTTTTTTAGAAGTAACAGCAAATGGAGTGTGGGATATGCCTTTGAAACTTTTGTCTGTATGCGTGTATATCTGTATGTATTTGAATGACTACTTTTTATGCGTGTATATCTGTTTTATTTGAATGACTACTTTTTATGATGAATGAGGCTGTTGATGATGACGAGAATATTTTTTCTCTCTTTTTCACTTTTCAATTCTTTTTTTCATAGAGTTTATTGTTTATTTTTGGTGTAAACAAACGGGAAAAAATAATTTTAATTGTGTTTAAATGTTATTAAAATAAACATAATTACAGTTACAGTCGTTCAAACGATATTTAAAATATTAAATAAACATTAATTTTCCTAGGAAAACCAAGAACAGAAATTCGAAAATATTGGAAAAAGAGAAAACTCAAAACCATCATCTTTTTTTATATATTAAAAGGAGTGAGATAGAGAAATTCTTAACAAACGTTTTTAATTAAAAATGTCACTTGATCAAAAATATATCAATTCTAATTAAAATGGGGGACAAGCAAAAAATGCGTTATGAAATTTTCAACAAAACCCAACTTGTTCCTAGAAAAAGAATCAAGAATCTGTTCTCAAACTGCTTTCAATATTATTAAACTATAGCGAAAGAACTTGTATATTGATAGAAAATTTGGTTCAGGTAGAGCGAATGATCCACATAATGATTCTAAAGTAAAAAATAGAAGTTAATTTCAAAGAGCTCCGAACAGATCCGATAGAAAAGCCGCCCGTTTAGCTCAGTGCTCGACTAGTTGGCACCAAAGTTAAAGCTAACGAAGTTTTAAAAACGTACAAGGTTCAAAAAGTTCCTGACAGTAGAACAGCTTTGGCTTAGAGGCCAAAAACAGAGCACAGTTGAATTGAAGTCGAATTTTCTAAAAAAAAGTTTGCTGCATAATGGATGACGAAACGTATGTCCTGGTAGATTTTTCACAAATTACTGTACGAAATATTTATGTTGTTGATGCTCGAGGGAATATTGATGAAAAGTTTAGGATCCCAATCAGTCAAACTTTCCAAAATGTTCTTGGTATGGCAACCAATATGATGTTGCTACAACAGAAGAAAATCATTTCAATCAGGAGTGTTAACAAAAAAGGTTGCTTCTATTCATAATATTTCATAATGTGTCCACTTATTTTTGGCCTGAATTGTCATCCTGTTATTATAGAAAGAAACAGCTCTGAGAGTTATAAGAATATTAATATGGTACTTGTACAAGAGAGCTTTATGCTCCAAACTGCCTGGTGCTTAGGCACTGGAGAGATATTGAGCTCTTGTTTAAAGTGACTAGAAGATCACAAAAAACATCTTCAAAGATTTGAAATGAAGATGGATGGGTTTCGGAATAAGATTCAAAATTTCATCACTAGTAATTTAAACTATAACGACATTATTTTTTGGAAAATTGTAATAATAATTTCAATCAAATAAGAAAAATTAAATCTCTAAGTTTATTGCTTTCGTTTTTTTAACATGTATGTATGTTAAGAATTTTTCGATCTCAGTCTTTGAGTTACTTTTTAGTAACTTTCTCCCTTCAATAATTTCGACAGATTTTCCAATTTTTTTTTTCATTTCCCTTTTTTATCAAATATATGCGTATCTCCCTCCTCCAAACATATGATTTATTTTCCCATGAGTGATAAAATTTAATCGCCATGTCCTTGTCATTTAATACGTTTACCCTTATGGACAGACAGTACGTTCATTGTTCATTACACTAGAGCCCCGACTTACGTCCTCTCGATTTGCGTCGCTTTTTAAAAATTGAAAAAAATTCGAGTTGCATCATTTGATCCGATTTCTTCGTGTTGTTTAAGGACGCAGTTCGGGGTTTTAGTGTATCTTTTTTTTTTGCATATTTAAGAAACAAATGTGTATGTAAATGTGCGTTTTAATATAATTTTACAATTTTTCATGAGTATTGTTTGTATGTATTGTGTGGCAAGTGGTTGATGCCACACAAGCCACTTTATTTGTTTGTATGTGTTCATTGTTTGTATTTTGTTTAAAATTAAAAAAAACAAAAAGAAAAAAAGTTATTAAAATGAACATTAATTATATTTGACCAAACTGTGACCACTTTATCATAATAATATGACAGAAAAGTTCAGCAGGAAAAAAACAATATTTCACACACATACATAATGTGTTTACTCACATATGGGAGAATTTAAAAAAAAAATTCAGAGATTAAAAAAATGTATGTTATAAAAAATATTATTTTAAATAAGTGCTTTTTTGTCTTTTTGGCATTTACAGTGAGGAGGGGTCTTCCAAAAAAAAAGATGCTTAAAGGTTTTATAAATATAATTATTTTTATCTAAAATAATGATTGAAAAGCGAAAAGGGATTTTAATTTATTAAAATTATAAAGAATAGAAAATTGGTGAATCATTTTAGGTAAATAATTGTCATAAACACTGAATCGTTTATGGGAATATAATAACTTTAACATTTATTGCGCCGTACCTATTAAAACTCAGCTAAGATCTTGTAAAGTATATAACACATGATGAGCTTGCATTAAGTCAAAATCCATATCGATTTAGCTATGTCCTTTCACGCTTCCGTCATATCTAAATTACTTGCAAGAAAGGGATACCACTCCCCGTTCCCTCTACGAAGAAATTTTCAAAATTTTTTATTTTGCCTTATAAATCGGTTTATATCTTTTAATATACTAAACCAATTTCACTGATTTTAATTCAGGAAACTTATATTTAGGTCAAATTTCATTTAGTCCAAATATCATATTATAGTTACTATGGCTTGTTTACCATAATAACAGGATGCCAAATAACTCCAAATATAAGTGGACATATTGCGAAGATTTCTGAATGGAGTCAGTTTCCTCTTGTAACTAAAACGACTATTATTTTTCATAAAGAATAAATTCATATTTTTAAACAAATAAGAAAAATGAAATTCTCTTGAATTGAGAGGCTGTCTCAGATATCGGTCTATAATTATCATTAATATACTAAACCAATTTTACTGGTTTAAAATAAGAAAATTCTCAGGACGAATAACAAGTTAAAGGTTAAATTTCATTGAGCTCCGTCAATTATTTGGATGTGAGAGTGAGACGGCTAAACCAACTCAGATTTAATACAGGATATATATACATTATGGAGGGTATTAAAAATGAAATCATCTATAAAAAGAGATTCGTCAAATATGATCGAATATATTAGTCTTTATACTTTTTCAGAGGAATATAAGCTTTTTGGAATTTTTGGTCGTTCCAAGCTTTTCCAAAAATTAACCCGATGATCGTCATATTGATCCAAACTTCTGGAAACCTAACTTTCAATTGTTAACCATTTTATTTTTTCATATTTTAATTGATTGTTTAAGATAAATTATTTGTAAAATTTATGTAAAAAAGTTGTCCTTCAGAGACGGATGTACCACTAGTTACAGCGTATGGTTAACACATTTATCCAAAACTTGATGGGGTACTTCCCTTTTAAATGCTGCTATGGACACTTTGATGTATCCATTTAGCCATTATTGGAAATGACTAATTGTAAATGAAAATGGTTGGAAATGGAAAAATTAAAATTTCGGTGGCTAACGAGACTGAAAGTAGCTTAATTTAGCCCCTAAATGGCTTAATTGGCAACACTGATTAACGGAAAAAGTTCTCGTGGTACATGTTTTATAACATGCTAAACAGTTTGGTGGCAGAACATTTGAATGCTTTGACAACTTTTTGTAGGACCAAAGTGGATTTTGTTTAAAATTTTTTACTGGTCAATCATTTTAACAAGAGTTAGAAAATATTGATTAACTGATATGTATTACAAAGGTAACTATTGATCAAATTCAAATAGTTACAAATTTCGTGAATATCGCTCCATATTTGGCTATAGCTCAAATCTTGTAAAAGGGCTTTAAACTTATGAGACTATAAAATTTGTACAATTATTTGTTTGAACTGTCTTTAATTCAGTACAGCCGAATATCGCTATAGTACTCGGTACAACCGAATATAGTTATCTTAATTGTTTTTAATTCTTAATATATTTTTTTCAAATAATTTTTTTCTCACTAAATATTCTTCAATAACTAATACATAATAAATAATTCTCATATTCTATAAAAGAGTATAATTCTAGAAACTACAAAATTAAACTGATTAAATATTCATAAATATTCAATATTACATAATAAATATTATTAAAATTTATTATATTATTAACAGAAAAATTATAGTAAAAACTATAAAATATTTATGATTTTTCAGAAAAATATCGAACTATAAAAATATACACCTTTTAATTTAGCAAATACCACAAAATTATATAATAAAACTATAAAATATTATCAAAAAAAAAATCAACTATAAATATTTTATTAATTTTAAATATATGTGTATGTGTGTGTTTGAGTTTTTTAGCTTATTTTAAGGTGGCGTCTCTGAAGGTGGAATAAATAAAGAAAAAATTAAAAAAAATATTGTTTAAACATTTTGTTCAATAATTTACGTTATAAAATATTTATTAGCAGGATTTTTAAATAAACAAATTTTTATAACACACTAACACATAGCTTGTGAATCAAAACACACATACAAACACACACACACATATATATATATATATAGTAACAAGTAAGAATGCTATATTCAGCTATGCAGAATCTTTAATACCCTCCACCACAATTGATTGTAAAGTAAATATGTTTTGTTTTGTATAAACACACTCACACATACACTCATGAACGTATAAAACATATAAAAGTTTTTTCTTTGTTATAACTCAGCTATAAGCTTTTTTCTACTGAACCGATTTTAATAAATTTTAATGGCAAAAATTCATTTCAATTTGTCAATTTATTATTGACAATTTAACGAAAGTTTTTTGAACTTAGAGGTGACCTCATATATCAGTCTAACTCTTATAATTTTACTTAACCGATTTTTTTGAAAACTTCTCAGGACTAAAACAAATGCTCAGGGCGAATTTCATTGAGCTATGTAAATTTTTGTGAACAGACAGACATAGGGACATAGCTTAATCGACTCAGATTTTGACTTAATTTAGAATTTATATATATTTTATGGGATCTTAGATGATTCCTACTTAACGTTACACACAGAATGACAAAATTATTCTACCCTCTTCACCACTTGCGATGGTGGAGGTTATGAAAGGTAAACATTAAAATTATATTTTGTAATAATAATAATAATTATGATGGCAACAATGAAAGTCCTGTGTTAGCACGTAATAATTAATTAAATTTTTAAAAGGCCAAAAGGCTGGCACTTTGGCCCTTTTTTCTCTCTCCCTCTCTTCACCCTTGATTGGTGAGTTTTTTGTTTTTGTTTAATAATTACTTTGCTTACTATATGTTTTGGTACTTAAACTAACCAATTGGGTGTGTGTGTTGTGTATGTGATTGTGTTAATGTTTATGTTGTATGCGTAAATATGGCAAAATATTTTAGCTGTTACCTGTTAGGATAAAATATTTTTTTATATGTATGTATATGTATGTATATGTATGTATATATATGTATATATATGTATGTATGTATGTATGTATGTATGTATGTATGTATGTATGTATGTATGTATGTATGTATAATACCTGTATTTTTGTGTATAAATTGGAATTTAATGGCAAGTCCTGTGGTTACGGTTTATTGGCATTTTTAATAATGTTTACAACCCATAATTGGAGGTTTACGCTTATACGGCCACATTTTAATCAACATACCAGATCTGACTACCAGCAGCAACAGCAGCAACAACAACAAATTGCGAAAAAGAAACATATGAAATTAAATGAAACAGATTTTGTATAAAATAATTTTAACCTGCAACTAACAAGCCAGATCATGATAACGTTTTCAATAATATTTATACTAATAATGTTATTAAGTCCGTTTTGAAACAAAAATGTGGAACCTTTTTTTCAGTTTTAAAGGGCAACGATAAAAAATTCTATTGACTTTAGAATTTTGGGTAGAATTATTTCCAAAATTATAATATTTAATTGAAATTTGTATAAAGTTTTACATAATTTTATTAAATGGACTTTAATTATTTATTACATTTAAATATTTCTATAATTTCGCTTTAAATTAAAATCTGAATCTATTTAGCTAGGTCCGTCTGTCTGTCTGTCTTATGTCTATATTTTTCTGTCCACCAGCCTATCGTTTGTCTATCTGTCTGATGTTGGCACTCTCACATCCACAGTAATTGGCTGAGCTCAATTAAATTTGAAAAGTTCTGAAAAGTTTCCTATTTAAGGCAAGTAAAATTGGTTTAGAATATTGAAAGATATAGAGCGATATCTGTGGGAGTCTTATAATTCAAGAGAAGATCATTCGCAGAATTTTCAATTATAAATGACAAATTTATAAAAAATTATCGAAATCAGTGGATCAGTGGAAAATATATAATATTGTAAACACTTTTGGTTGTATATGAGCGTGTCTATGTATGTGAACTATATGTACGAGACATAACGTATTTACTTCATACACATTTGTGGTGGAGGGTTTTGAAGATACGGTATGGCCGAATATTGCATTCTTACTTATTTCGTTTGTTTAATTTTGAATTAATTGAATTTTAAACAATGCACTCGTGACGTATGAGTGATATAAATTAGCAGGAACTTAAGAATAATTTTTGGAACTTAAGAATAATTTTTGGAACTTAAGAATAATTTTTGGAACTTAAGATAATTTTTGGAACTTAAGAATATTTTTTGACGAAATTTCACATGGTTACTTTTTGTTGAAAAATTGTAAAAAAAATTATTATTCCAAATTCTGAGGTCGCCTCAGATATCGGTCTATAACATGTTGGCTAAACAACCGATATGGCAGGTTTTAAATAGGAAACTGTTTAAGACAACAACAAACTATGCAGCCAAGATTCTTTGAAGTCAGACAATTATTTTTAACTTAAGAATGCTTCCAACGGAGATACTGACATAATTAAAACTACTCAGATTTTGATATATATACTTTACGTGGTCTCAGATGATTCCTTCATGGCGTTACATACATAATGAGAGTTATAATATTAAAATATATGCAAATTTAAAAAAAAAACAAAATTGTGGTTCGAAGAATGTAAAAATTTGAAATTTAAGCATCAACATTGTGTTCATGACAAACATGTATTTTTAACTCCTGAGAAAATATTGAAATAAAAATTAAATATAATTTAAAATAAAAACTGTCTATCAACTTTAAAATACATTAAAAGTCAAATAATTCAAAACGAAATAATAATAAATTCCAAAAATTAATTCATGTCCATTTTTTGTTGTTGCCTTAAAAATCTATTGAATTTAAATGATTTATTAAAAACTCTCCACAAACAAGTTGAGATTTCTTGCCAGAGTATGAAAAAACTGGCAGCAAAATCTTAAATTTACAAAAGATTTTAATTTGTACTCTTCTTCTTTGTGAAGATTTAAAAAAATAAACTTTTTTTCGATTAAAATTTTTTTCCTTAAAAAGAACAGAGTAAAATTAAAAAAAAAAACTTATTTTACTCTTCTTTCAGTTAAGAGTACAAGAAGAGTTTTATTTTTTAACTCGCACAAAAAAATGATAAATTCGTGAAAAAAAAAAATTAAAAAAAATAAAAAAAAAATCAAAATTAACATTCACAAGGACACAAAAAATTCTTGTTGTTTTATACTCAATAATTCAATAACAAAAACACCAAAAAAATCCTACGACAAAAGTAAACCCATCGTAATATGTGAGTATGTTTGTATATTCATGCAAAATGTTGTAAACATTCAAAATCTCTTTTTTAGCTTAATAAAAAAATATTTTTGACTGCTTCAGACGACTTCAAAACACTTTAAGGGAATTATTCACTTTTAAACTCTTTTTTCGAATTTTTAAATTTTATAATTTCATAATCTTAATTTAATCTAAGAGCGACAAAAAAAAACATTTTAAAAAATTAAAATTAAACTCTTTTAAAGATCCGATCTCACGAAGAATAAAAAAGGGTCGCAACCATACCTACAAACATCTAACAAACATTTTGTTAAAAGTAAAAACAACAAATTTAAAATAATTTTCAAATATTTTCTTTATTTCCTTCTCTTGTATTTTATGTTCCTTTTTTAAGGATATTGACTGTTGTCCTTCATCATTTGCTTTGATGTTAAAATACACAATTTGATATGAATAAAACATAATGCTTTCTTTTCGCATACACAAACACACACATGTACATGATCATATGCGTATGTGAGTGTGTATATGTGTGTGTGTGTTTTTTTTTTTTTTGTAAACAATAAAAATTCATACATAAAATATTGTTTTTTCTCTTCAATACACATTCAATATTTTGTTACCATTGACCAGGATATGTATCCACCATCATCACCACCACTACCACCATCATCCACATGAAGTGGAAGTGGTCCTTTTTAGTTTTGCGCAACCCATATGACATTTAAGTCAACCATGTAATTTTTATTGTCGGAAAAAAGGCAAAAAGAGAGAAAATTGTATACTTCACATCACAAGTTAACATTTATTTTCAATAACAATTTAAACGTTATTAAGTATTTTATTTTTTTTTATTACAGACCAGATTTTTTTTAAATTTTGTTAGTGTGAGTGTGTATGTGTGTGTATTTTTTCAAAGGATGTTTTTATAGTGATTTTTATTGTGTTGCTTTTTATCAAAGAAAAAGTATGTATGTGTGTGTGTTTGTAAGTATTAGTTTAAGTAAGTAATTGTGTTTGTAGGCTTTTTGAAATTATAGAAAAATTAAAAGAAAAATATTTATGTTATAATAACATATGGAGTGTATAAAAGGTATATTTTTAATGCCCTACACCACCACAAGTGGTGAAGAGGGCATATTAACTTTGTTCTTCCGTTTGTAACGCTAAGAAGGAATCATCTCAGACCCCATAATGAATGTACATATTTTTGCATCAAATCAAAATCTGAGATGATTTTACTATGTCTGTCTGTCTGTCTGTCTGTCTGTCTACCGTCTATCTGTTTGTCCGTTTGTCTGCCGATAGACCGTTATCTAAGTCAATAACAAAATTTTTTGAGGAAAAACTTGAAGTTAAGCTGTGCCTAACAGTTGTGGTTCAATCCAATTTTTAAAAAGAACTCACTTTGACCCTGTGCACCTTGCAGCTCTTATAAAGTGAAACAAAATATAATGGACGTACCCTCGTATGATCTAATTTTAGGATTTGTAACTGTATAAATTATTCTAATTTAAAATATTTTCTTCATACTCAAATAAGTATTTTAGCAATTTATGATTTTCGAAAGTTGAGGTTATTATGAGAACTATAGGAAATTACGGATCCTTCGTTGCAAATTTTGGAAGGTAGTTTTTTGATTACATAGATCTTAAACAGACAAAATGTTATCACAATACTGACATTTTGTTGAGATTTATGTTCACTAAAGTGTATTTGGAGTGGGACTGTATAGGAGCTGCTGTCAATTGTGGACAGATCTTCTTAAAATTTGGTATATGAATTTGGAGTGATACAAGACCTAATTGTGCTTTATTTAAATAAAATACATTCACATATTCATTTTGAAGATTTTTGTATGGGGCTACCTGAATATAACCAATTTCAAGATTCTTTTTCCTTTGCCCTAAATAATTACATGTACCAAATTTCTATTAATCTCAAAAATTGAGACCTGGATGGACAGATATGAGTTAAGTGATTCTGAGTTAAACGATATACTTAAAAAACGGGTGTAATCATATTTTTCTATATGCTACAAACATCAGCATAAACAACTATTCATTCATTCATTCATTTATATATTTATTATTTTGGTCTTAATATCGCTTAATCTATAAGAGATATCCCACTTATATAGAGAAATTTTTGAGAGTATTGTAAGGACTGTCTACATTTATAGTCATAAATCTTCACGTTTTAAGAAAAAAAGTTCAATGCCCGAGATCTATTTAGAGGTTTAATCCAAGATTCCTGAATCCATTATGAACTTGTGATTTTTCAAATGATATGGAAAACACCTCAAAAATTTTCATGTAGAATGTGTAGTCGGTCAAGTGCGACTTAAATAATATCCAACACCACATGGTCTGTTAAAAATGGTGGTTACGAAAAATTAATAAACGACCTTCGTATAATTTGATTTTCTGATTTTAGTGTTTAGAACATTATTGTGACAGTAAGATTTATGTTAAATTGAGTTACATGGGGGCTACAAAAAGTACGAACCGACCCCCGTATTATTTTGCACATAGATTTTTGCTTATATTTATCTAAATTTGAACAATTACTATCAAAATACCAACGTCTATGAGAGATTTTTGCCCTTTAAAGTGTTATTTGGAAATAGGATTTTATATGGGACCTATGAGATATAATGAACCGTATTTTGTCACATCATTTTAGAATATTTATTAAAGATTCAATCGATTCCATCCTACAATTTAGCCAGTATAACTGTTACTTAACAAGTTATTGGGATAAAACCTAATACTCTCACTTCAATAATAAATACATTAAGGTTTCCTAATGAACATTCCGTTTCAAAATTCCGGTATTGGGATTTTAAAAACGTGGAGGTCAAATTCAAAATTAGCACTACAGGATTTTTCGATACGAAATTTAAACTAAAGTATTCTAAAAATATAATTTTTTAAAAGGTTTTCATAAAAAAAAATTATTTTGGATAAAAATAAGTGAAGATGCCTTTTTCGAAAAAAAAACAAGTAAGAATGCTATATTCGGCTATGCCGAATCTTAAATACCCTCCACCACAAATTCGTGTAAAGTTAATACGTTAGGTTCCATAGACACACATACACTCACAAATATATATAACACAGAAATACTTAATTAGTCATAAAATTAGTTACAATTTAAGCTATAAAATTTTTCTACTAACTGCGTTTTTCTACCAATTTTTATTGAGCTCTGTTAATTTTTGCGGATGTGAGCAGACAAAGAGATTGACGAAAATCGACTGAGATTTTGACTTGATGCAAGAATATATACATTATGGGGTCTGAAATAATTCATTCTTAGCGTTACACACAGAATGACAAAGTTAATATTCTCTCTCTACCACTTGTACTGTGGAGCGTATAAAAACAAAAAATATGATTGTTATAATCTCAAACTTATTTTCCGAGAAGGGGTCTTATATGGGAACTACAACAAAATTTGAACCAAGATTGTTTATAGTTATAATATACTTTGATTATAGTTAGAAAAATCATTGTGCTAAATTTTAATGGAATTGATCTTTATTTAAATGTTTTATAAACTCTAATCCGTTTTCTGGAAAATCCCGTTATAAGGGAGCTATAGGAAAATTTGGACCGATACAGGGCAAATTAATATAATATCTTCATAAATCATATATCAATAGAATTGGTCTTTATTTAATCGGGAAGGGGCGTTATAATGGAGCTATATCAAAATATGGACTCATGTTAACAAAATTTATAACACATATTTATATGTTAATAAAATTTATAACATATATTTAAAATAGCTAGAAAATCAATTGTGCTAAATTTCAAAAGAATTGGTTCAAATTTAAAAGTGTTATAAGCTATAAATTATATTCCGGGAAGGGGCCTTATGCGGGAGCTATATCAAAATATGGACCCATGTTAATAAAATTTACAACATATATTTAAAATAGCTGGAAAATTAACTGTGTCAAATTTCAATAGAATTGATTCCAATTTAAGAGTTTTATGAGCTATAAATCAAATTCCGGGAAGGAGCCTTATATGGGGGCTATATCAAAATATGGACCCATGCTAATAAAATTCATAATATATATTTAAAATAGTAAAAACAATAATTGTGCCAAATTTCAAAAGAATTAGTTCAAATTTAAAAGTTTTATAAGCTGTAAATCATATTCCGGGAAAAGGCCTTATATGGGAGCTATATCAAAATATGGACCCATGTTAATAAAATTTACAACATATATTTAAAATAGCTAGAAAATTAACTGTGTCAAATTTCAATAGAATTGATTCCAATTTAAGAGTTTTATGAGCTATAAATCAAATTCCGGGAAGGAGCCTTATATGGGGGCTATATCAAAATATGGACCCATGCTAATAAAATTCATAATATATATTTAAAATAGTAAAAACAATAATTGTGCCAAATTTCAAAAGAATTAGTTCAAATTTAAGAGTTTTATGAGCTATAAATCATATTCCGGGAAGGGGCCTTATATGGGAGCTATATGAAAATACGGACCCATGTGAATAAAATTTATAACATATATTAAGAATGGTTTAAAAATTAGTTGTGACAAATTTTAGTAAATTATCTTAAAAATTGCGGTCCATATGACACAAAGAGTTTGGCGTGTATCAAAATTTTGCATATTATAGCCTATAACTTTTTTCCGGTTAATCAGATTTTGATAATTTTTGGCACGATGATGAAGCACGTGTAATTGTATGCTAAAATTAATTTTTTGTTTAAGTCCAATTACATTTTTAGAAGAAATTATAAGAGTTCATTTTTGAAATTTTGAGGTTGTTTCAGATATCGGTCTATAACTTCCTTGCTTATAAACCGATATAGCTGGTTTTAAATAGCAAACTGCTTAGGACAATAACAAACAATGTGGCTAAGTTTTATTGAATTCGGTCAATTATGCTAGGCGTGAGAATGTTTCCAATAGACAGACAGACAGACGGACAGACGGACATAGCTAAATCGACTCAGTTTTTGATTTGATGCAATAATATATATACATTGTTGGGCCTGAGATGATTCCTTCTTGGCGTTACATACAGAATGACAAACTTAATATACCCTCACCACTTGTGGTGGTGGAGGGTATAAAAAAACAGAAAAATTCGTAAATTTTTGAATTTTCAAATTGAAAATTGTCTATTTTTCAACCCAATTTTTTGTTGAATAACCAATTTAGTTTTGCTTTTCTATAATTTATAATCAAAATGCTCTTTTTAATGAATATTATCAGAGTTTGTTCATTAAAAATCGAGAAATTTAAAAGATTCCTAGTTTTCTATGTGAAAATACCCAAAATCACTCTTTTCACTAAAATAATTATCATGACATTGATGGTTTCATACAACAAAAAATACATTTTTAGAAATTTAAAACCTAAAAAAAATACAAAGTTTGGAATTAGGCAGGGTTTAATGTTCTATATTAAAATCGTTTACTTGAAAGCCTTAAAAAAAAACTTAAAAATGACTTAACAACTAAACGACTTAAATAAATCTGAAACGATTGGAGCAATTTAATTTCCAGTGCACAAAAATCACTAGAGACACGTGCTGGAGCAAATGTAAGATATTTTACATGTAATATTTCACGAAGAATGTCAGTTGGTCACAATTCACATGCTTTATTGCGAAAATCCGTTTCTACTGCCCTAACAAAAGCTACTTGGAGTACAAAAGGTACTTGGAGTATGTTTTCATATCTCTAAATATATTAAATTCACTGCAATTAATGGATGCAGTTTATTCTTCAAAAGGTTCATCTTTTATCTGCCTGTTTGGAATTTGAAGTTCTTGATATTCAACTAAAAAAGACTTTAATTCATAATTTTTATAAAATAAAATTTTATTTTTCTTTTGACCCCTTCATAACTGTGTTTACATGTATTGTACTTATACTCATGTAATATTGACACACATACATACACACAAAACCTTTCAAATGGCCAATAAAATAATAATATTATTACTTCATGTTTTTTTCCCTTTCATTTCCTTTCTCCCTGTTCTTTTATGATCTCTATTATATGAGAAAAAAATGTTTGGTTTTGACCACAAAAGTGTTGCCACTTGAATAAGTTTTGAGTTGAACAATGAAAAACCCCAATAACACCTACACACACACACGTCCACTTAATATATTTAATAAAATAAATAAATAAATTTCTGGCACGATTTTCTAAAGAAAAATATTTACACAAACAATTTTTATTTCTTTCAGAAAAATGAGAAAAAAATAATAAAGAAAACGTAGAAATTTTGAAATGCAACAATAAATAATTATGGAATTTATTTGTGATAAAAAATAGGTCAAGTGTAAACGGAAGAAAAGTTAAAATAAAAAAAAAACATTTTCATTGATTTAAATAAACAATTTGGAATTTAATAAAGAAAAAAGAACACAAAAAAATCTCGTAAAAGTAAAATAAAATAAAATTAATGCCAAAACCAAAAACTCAACTTGGGGTAGAAAAGCAACAATTTAAATAAAAAACAAATACAATTTCCTTTTTCTTTCCTTTATACACACATACACTAAGACAAATACCCATTTTTATACTCTCCACCAGTACAAGTGGTTAAGAGTGAATATTAACTTCATCATTCCGGGTGTAACGCTAAGAAGGAATTATCTCACATCCCATATGGTATGTATTTTCTTGCATCAAATCAAAATCTGAATCGATTTAGCCATGACCGTCTGTCTGTCTGTTGTTGGCACGCTTACAACCACAATAATTGACAAAGCTAAATGAAATTTGGCCTGAGTATTTCGTTATAGTTCTACACTGATCCGAATGTTGTATCTAATATTAATGAAAAATTTTGTACAACTTTAACAAAAAAAGAATTAAAAAAATTATTTTAATTAACATAATTTATTCTTCAAATAGAAGAATTTTCTGCATATTTACTAAGAAGTTTAATCCAATTTAATTCAAAATTATGTTATGTCAACAGATATTTAATAAAAAACGTCACTAACGCATTGTAAGTAAAATAACACACAAATTTATTCAATTCTACGTACTAAACTGAAGTTAATTTGAATAAAATTTTCATTAATTTAATAATTTTTTTCGTTAAATAATTTTGTATATTTTCTTTGTCATATTGAATGAAATATGACACAGAAATCTAAGAAGGAATATGTTTTATAAAACATTCTAATTTATGTGATTGAAATTGAAGAAATATTCCGAATAAACTGGCTTTTATCCGGTGCGCTTTGCTGCACATAAATTCTTCTCAGTCCCAGATCTCGAAAGAAATTTCACAAATCGACGTGTATTAAAGTAAAAGTAATTCTCGCTGTAGTAGATCTTTAGATATACGATATTCATTCATTCACACTAATCCTAACCGTCTTACATTTTGTGAAGTAAAACCATTTCTTGAGGATGTCATTGGGAGCAAATTTGAAAATTATCGTTGTTACAGTTCTTAAAATATTTTTATTCAATATTTGCTTTGTATGGGGAGTACACCTTTTCTTGGTCCTTAATATTTTAATTATTTATTTATTACAACAAAACTAAAATTTCGTAAATTTAACTTTGAATAATATTGAATAATATTTATTCTAATTAACTCCATTTTTATCAACGAATTCAAATAGTCATATTGACAATTTTTCGTCAATTTGAAGAATTTACGAAAAATTAACGAAAATTTTCGTTATGATGAATAAAGTTTTCGTTGGCTGACAGAATTTTTCTTCAATTCTTCACCCTCTTTCGTTAGATTTTTTTTGGTTCAATGTTTGGCACCAGCATAATCGGTTTAGATATATACCGATATCTGGGACAACCCCTAAAATCAAATGAAGGATTTTCGTAAAATTGTTAATTATATATTAAAATAAATTAGAATCAAATTTGGCATAACATTAAGTTATATATGCTTCATTATCGTTCTAAAAATTATAAAAATCTGTTCAGTAATTTTATGACACATTAAGCGTTTCTGTCTCTACACGTTTATGAGAATGAGTATGTGTGTGTACGAAACATAATGTATTTACATCACACGCATTTGTGGTGGAGGGTATTGAAGATTCGGCATAGTCTAATATGTCAATATTCACAGAAAAAACTTCGCTTTCAGAGGAAATAAAATCCGTTGTAATACTTCTTTTCTTCATGGGAATTCACTTTTTTTGTTTTTTGTTTTATCAAAATCGTTTTTGTCATTTTAATCAACAAAAACAAAATGAAATAAAAATAAAAATAAAAAATAGTTTTAATAAATTCTAAAATAAATAAGAAGAAGAAAAAAATATATATAAAATTTGTAAAAAGGGTTTTAAGGTGAGAGATTGAGATTTGCGGTTAACAGTTGAGGGATGAAATGTTTTGTATTTTGGTTTCTTTATTTGGATTTATTTCTTTTATTTATTTTGTATTAAGTTAAATTAATCAAAAAGACCACAATTCTATGGGGAAATCAAAAGGCCTCAAAATTTTTTAGAGGAAACATAAAAAAACAAAATATTGAAAAGTAAAAATGTAATAAACCATGAAAATAGTTAAATTAGGGATAATAAAAGAGAAAAAAACTATAAAGAAAACTTTAATCAGACATTAGAGTTAAAATCTACATATAAAACATATACACCATGACTCCGTCATGAAAAGTTACAATCGATTCTTGTATTATTTGATTTTTAGGTGGCTCATTGTATATAAGATGAATTTCGAAAGTGGGAGTTATGAAAGAACTATAGGAAATAGAGATGTGAGATGCCGTTCACTGTTCTTCAAAACAGTGACAGTGATCGCAGAATGTTTTTTAGAAAAAAACGACATAGGATATTAATTTCTTTAAATATGGGAGTCTCTATTAGTGTTCACACTGTGCACCGTAGCGAACGGATAATTTTCATTTTAAATTAATCGCGAATTTATGCTCTGCGCCATCTTTAAGTAATTTTGCTGGTTCAAAATAAAATTTGAGTATGCAACAGATAAGAAAGAACGACCTTATTAGTAACTGTTATTACATAACTTCAATCAATGCAGTTACTAGCGATTTACCAATCACAGTAATTAAATCACAGTCGTGAAAATATTGCTCATCTCTAATGGCATATAATCGACCGATTGCCGACAATTTGTTACAATGTTTTCTGATTATATCAATTGTAAATGGATGGCATATTATAATATTATTTCTTATTATAATCTATTTTTTATACCCTACACCATCACAGTATTGGGGGTATTATGCCTTTGTGCGGATGTTTGCAATGATCAGAAAATGTAGTCCACACACCACTTTTAAGTATACCGTTTGACTAAGAATCAATTCACACTTGAATCGATTTAGAAAATTAGGCACGTACTCATATCTTGACCCAAGGATGAAGCCCATTGAAATTGGTTATGATCGGATCATTATTTTATATAGGCTCCATACAAATGTTCCCCCGGAATGGGGGAACATTTTGGGTATTACATAGTTCGGCTTTGTAACAATTTTACTTACTTTTTCTAGATTCCGCCATTTTATAGTAATTTACTAAAATGGGTCCCTATGGGAGCTACAGCATTTGTAAACCGATCTTCTTGAATCTGTCATATAATTTTGTATTAATAAAATTTTCATTCTTGCAATAATTAAATCAAATATTTTCACTATTTCAGCTATAGAGTGTTTCAAAACTTTTCTCACTAAAAAACTCAATTTTTCACTAAAAAATTCAATTTTTCACTAAAAAATTCAATTTTTCACTAAAAAATTCAATTTTCACTAAAAAATTCAATTTTTCACTAAAAAATTCAATTTTTCACTAAAAATTCAATTTTTCACAAAAATTCAATTTTTCACTAAAAAATTCAATTTTTCACTAAAAAATACAATTTTTCACTAAAAATTCAATTTTTCACTAAAAATTCAATTTTTCACTAAAAATTCAATTTTTCACTAAAAATTCAATTTTTCACTAAAAAATTCAATTTTTCACTAAAAAATTCAATTTTCACTAAAAAATTCAATTTTTCACTAAAAATTCAATTTTTCACTAAAAAATCAATTTTTCACTAAAATAATTTCACTAAAAATTCAATTTTCACTAAAAATTCAATTTTTCACTAAAAAATTCAATTTTTCACTAAAAAATTCAATTTTTCACTAAAAAATTCAATTTTTCACTAAAAATTTCAATTTTTCACTAAAAAATTCAATTTTTCACTAAAAAATTCAATTTTTCACTAAAAAATTCAATTTTTCACTAAAAATTCAATTTTTCACTAAAAATTCAATTTTTCACTAAAAATTCAATTTTTCACTAAAAAATTCAATTTTTCACTAAAAAATACAATTTTTCACTAAAAAATTCAATTTTTCACTAAAAAATACAATTTTTCACTAAAAAATTCAATTTTTCACAAAAAATTCAATTTTTCACTAAAAATTCAATTTTTCACTAAAAATTCAATTTTTCACTAAAAATTCAATTTTCACTAAAAATTCAATTTTTCACAAAAATTCAATTTTTCACTAAAAATTCAATTTTTCACTAAAAATTCAATTTTTCACTAAAAATTCAATTTTTCACTAAAAATTCAATTTTCACTAAAAATTCAATTTTTCACTAAAAATTCAATTTTCCAACTAAAAAATTCAATTTTTCACTAAAAAATTCAATTTTTCATTAAAAAATTCAATTTTTCACTAAAAAATTCAATTTTCACTAAAAAATTCAATTTTTCACTCAAAAAATCAATTTTTCACTAAAAATTCAATTTTTCACTAAAAAAATCAATTTTTCACTAAAAATTCAATTTTTTTTTTTAAATTCAATTTTTCACTAAAAATTCAATTTTTCACTAAAAATTCAATTTTTCACTAAAAATTCAATTTTTCACTAAAATTCAATTTTTCACTAAAAATTCAATTTTTCACTAAAAATTCAATTTTCCAACTAAAAATTAAATTTTTCACTAAAAAATTCAATTTTTCACTAAAAAATTCAATTTTTCACTAAAATTCAATTTTTCACTAAAAAAATCAATTTTCACTAAAAATTCAATTTTTTTTTTTTTAAATTCAATTTTTCACTAAAAATTTCAATTTTTCACTAAAAATTCACTAAAAATTCAATTTTTCACTAAAAAATTCAATTTTCACTAAAAAATTCAATTTTTCACTAAAAAATTCAATTTTTCACTAAAAAATTCAATTTTTCACTAAAAAATTCAATTTTTCACTAAAAAATTCAATTTTTCACTAAAAATTCAATTTTTCACTAAAAAATTCAATTTTTCACTAAAAAATTCAATTTTCACTAAAAAATTCAATTTTTCACTAAAAAATCAATTTTTCACTAAAAATTCAATTTTTCACTAAAAAATTCAATTTTTCACTAAAAAAATTCAATTTTTCACTAAAAAATTCAATTTTTCACTAAAAAATTCAATTTTTCACTAAAAAATTCAATTTTTCACTAAAAAATTCAATTTTTCACTAAAAAATTCAATTTTTCACTAAAAAATTCAATTTTTCACTAAAAAATTCAATTTTTCACTAAAAATTCAAATTTTCACTAAAAATTCAATTTTTCACTAAAAATTCAATTTTTCACTAAAATTAAATTTTTCACTAAAAAACTCAATTTTTCACTAAAAATTCAATTTTTCACTAAAAAACTCAATTTTTCACTAAAAATTCAATTTTTCACTAAAAAACTCAATTTTTCACTAAAAATTCAATTTTTCACTAAAAAATTCAATTTTTCACTAAAAATTCAATTTTCACTAAAAATTCAATTTTTCACTAAAAATTCAATTTTTTACTGAAATTGTTTTATTTATTTTTATTTCAATATTGAATTAGAGTATTATAGCTCCCCAGTTGGTGTGGACTCGTTTAGGTTGGATTTTAAACAAAAGTATCAAATTCTTGCACAATCATTCGTTGTTAAAATTTTTCAGTTTTAGGAAGTTTGTCTCTATGACATTTAATACGGACGAGTGCGTATCAATAACATACAAACGGACATGTATAAGATGGACTAAGATTTTAATTTGATGCAAGAATATATACTTTATAAGGTCTTAGATAATTCCTTTTTGACGTTATGACCCCAATGACAAGGTTAATATACCACTTAATGAGTAATGAAGCCTAAAATTTATTTAAAATTTCATGAGAATGGCGAATTAAAAAGAGCGGCTTATTTGGAAGGCAGTCCACCTTCTAAATGACCATATGGAGCCTGTGGCCATCGAAATCAACTCGAGAACACTCCCGCATTAACCATGTTAAATTTAATTTAAATATCTTTTACCATTCAAAAGATACAGAATTTTTTCCTAAAAAAGAATTAAAATTAAATTTCAATAATTATGTTCCTTTATATTATTTTCACATTAATATAAATTTATTATCACATCAATATAAATTTTATTACAATTTTTATCGAAATGATTATCATTATAAATGGAAATTTCTTTAAAAACTCGTAACACATCACATATCCATAACTGATTACCATAACAATTAATCTTTACGTTTCGAATTTCACTTTATTTGATTTAAACACATTAATAATCCAATTTAATAAGCAGAATGTCTTTAAAAACACACACACACACACACTTGTTACATTGAGGAAAGTGAAAGTGGAAAATGGGAAAAAAATAATTCAATGAAATTCATAATAAATTTCTCACAATGAATAAATTTTGGAGGGCAAAATGAAAAAAAGAAGCGAAAATAAAAAGTTTATAAAAAATGTAATCAACACCAGTTATAGATTCTAAACAAACAAAATACAAACACGTAGAAAAATTCATCAACATTCTAAGAATTTTTTCTTTTCGTTTCACACATCATTAAATCTCAATTTTAACGAACCAAAAGACAAAATACAGACTTTAAAAAAAATCTCCCCACAAAAACAATGCAAGAATTTAATAGTTGGTCAAGTCCGACTATGTTATGTCCTACACAGCAATGTTGGTTACGTGAAATTTATACGTTTTAAAATGAACTTTACCAAGAGTTATATGTGATTTACAAGAGATTATGTATGACCCTCGTATAATTTTGCTTATCGATTTCTACTTATATTTATCTTAATATGATCAATTATAATAACAATAACGTATATTTGAGATTTATGCCCTTTAAAGTCATATTTGGAAGAGGGCTGGTATGGAACCTACGAAAAGCAATGATCCAACAGATCGTTTAGGAATATTGTGAGAAAATATTTTTTTTTTAATTTTATGAAAATCACTGTATACATTTAGGACTTTTATAAGCTTAAAACCTCATTCCGGGAGGACATTTGCATGGGAGGTACCTGATAAATTACACCGAACATGGCCAATTCCAATAGGCTTCGTTATTGGACCAATATAACAATTTGAACGAAATTTCATCAAAATGTCTTAAAATTGCGAGTGTTCAGAAGGTTGACATGGACAGTCAGACGGACGGACATCGTTAAATTGACTTAGAAAGTTGAATTCCATCCACTACAAATGCATGTAGAGTAAATACGTTATACATCGTAGATACATGTTCACACATACACTCACAAACTTATACATTATATGAACGTTTTTCTTAAATTTAACACAGGGACAGACTGAAGCTTTTTTTCTACTGGACCGATTTCGATTATTAACATAATTAATTACCATAATTTCATTCCAATTTATGATTTCTTCTTAGCGTTACACACGGAATGACAAAGTTAATATACCCTCTTACCCACTTGTTGTGGTGGAGGGTATAAAAAAAGACGAGATTGTTTAACAACAACAACAAAAACAATTTTGAAAGGAAACAAAAAATCATAATAAGGAAAAGAATAACAACAAACCAAAAATTATTAAATAAAACATCAATTGTAAGAGAAAATAATAATAATAATAAATTTTTAAAACCCACACGTACACAATGACACACAATCACACTCACACACACATAAACATATCATAGATTACACATAATAATTATATATCCTGTCATACATAATAACAACGAATTTAACTTTTTTGTGTCATTTACAATGATAATAAACGAATTAAGAGTAAAGAAAAGAAAGAAATATTAAAGCGTAAATTACACACATACATTTAAGCTTTTATATACACTGGTGCGTATTACTATAAATACACATAACTTAAAAAAAACAAATTAAAAATGTAAAATATTTCATGGTCAAATAATATTTTTATTAAATCAATTAAAATTTAATTTTAAATATTTTTAACAAAAAACTTCATTTGTATTTTAATTGTTTTTATACAGCAGCACAAGTCGTGAAGAGGGTATTTTACCTTTGTCATTCCGTGCTTAACGCCTAGAAGGAATCATCTCAGATCCCATAATGAATATATATTTTTGCATTAAATTAAAATCTAAGACGATTTATCTATGTCCTTCTGTCTGCACGTTCACATCCATAATAATTAACAGAGTTCAATGGAATTTGGCTTGAGTATTTTTTTAAGTCCTGAGAAGTTCCCTATTTAAAACCAGTAAAATCGGTTTAATATATTAAAAGGTAGAGAGGAATATCAGGCAAACTCTTAGTTCAAGCAAAAAAATTTTTGTCGATTTAAGTGTTCTGTGTTATATTTAAAAAAAATCTCATATATATTCTATACGTCTATGAATATACGTTTGAGTGTGTATGTATGAAACGTAACGTATTTACATCTCACGCATTTGCGGTGGAGGGTATTGAAGATACCTCTAAGCCGAATATAGCATTTTTGCTTGTTTTAACTTAATTTAGAGTTTAAATGTCATTTTAACCCATGAATAATAATGGGTGGATGACCCTTTGTGGTGGCATTCATTCCTCAAGTTCTTTAATAAGATCAGAAATAATTCACTTCTCTGTTAAAGCCATTATGTTTCGAATTAGACATTAATTGAATAAGCTTAACGGGCCATGTTTCCAAAGAAGTTCTACATTGGTTATATGTTCAGACTGCAAACCGGCCAATCATTATCTTGCTGGAATCCTCATGCACTTTTCAGACATAAGAGAGGGAAGAGTATCTTCCAGTAATTCACTTTAAATTGTGCTGTTCATTTATGTTGGAACAAAACAAACAACTGCAAATGAAAATGATTTCCAAATCATAATACATCATCACCGAAATTGCGTTTTGATATCGAGATATCGTCTTAATTTTTTTATCAGAGAAAATTCCTTTTACCACTCTTCTAATCATTTCATTTATTATCGTAATAATTTTACGACCAATTTCTCCATTGAAACATTCTTAGCCGTGACAAAAATTAATTCGGACAAAAAAGTTTCCTTGGGCATCTTTAAACGTTTAAACGTTATAAAATATAAAAATTTGGAATATTTCATTAAAAATATAAATTCATTTATAAGAAATGGAAATAAATTCACGCCCGCGTTTATAAAAATATTTCACATCAAATATCACCAATAGAAAAAAAAAGAAAACTAATTAAAAATCGTGTTAACAGTAATAAAAAGTACCGTTAATTTGCCTCTCATTACAAAATTTTACTTTACGAAGAGAACAACAAAGATAAAACAAAAACAGAAAAAATAAATGCGTTTATAGGAATATTTAACAGTGTATGTATATAATATTGTTAGTAACCAGTATTAAATTTCTTTATCAGTTTATGTTTCAGTCAGTCATTCATTCATTCCTTCATTCATTTCATCTAGTGAGTCAGTTAGTTTGTCTCTTCTTGTGCTCAACTTGACAAGAAGATTTTTGTTTGTTTATTTATTTTAACATTTTGTGTATGTTGTTGTTTTTGTTGTTTTTGATTTTTTATTTCCTGCAAATGAATGACAGCAGCTTAAATAAATTTTCCTAGTTTAACCACCAACATTAATTGATTACCTACCATTAAATTATATACAGTTTAGAAGATAAAGAGAGAGGGAGAGGGAGAAAGAGAGAGAGAGAAGGAGATTGAAAAATATTACCGTTGAAGCTATTTAAACTTATTTACTCCTTCATCGTTTTTGGCTCTATTACATCAACTACCGAAAAATTAAAGTTTTCCATTTAGGTGGCTGCAAGTTTAGTTCGTTTTGGTTTAAAATTTCTAAAGAACCCAGCAAACATTTTGATTTGTACTTGAAACATTTTGTTCTATTTAAATAAATTAACTATAGATATATTGAATATTAGAAAAAAAAATCATAAAAATCCAATACATTTCCTTAAGGGTCTTGACATACTTTTCAGGTACAGATTGTTTAAGAACCGTTAGAATAGCTGTAGGCATTATTTCCCACTCTAATTTTGGCAACTCATCACTTTCTGTTTATCTATTAAGTGTAGTGACCGAACTCTTCCTTTAAAAATGCCAAAGAGATTTTCTATGGAATAAGGTGATAACTCCTCTTTCAAAAATATTTGGGTCATTAAAACATCATCAAAATTACCCAATGGAGCACGCTTAGTGGGATATCTGAAATAATTTTGGAATTTGGGAAAAATCGAGTTGAAAATCTTGAAATTTCTCGAGAGGATTTGTGAACCATGTGGGTACTCCATTAGGAGTACCTAGGACTATCATACCTATATAGCGTGATATGTGTACCACGCACCATTTTTCCATACTGACCAATCCTTCCAAAAAATGTTAAGTAATTTCATATATTTTAAAAGAGCGATATATTGAATAGCAATTATATTTTTGGTAGTGTGTTGTCATGGACCAATGGCTAGCACCCTGGAGAGCCATTTCCATGATATAAGTGTTTGGAACATGGTTCCTGTTGCTCTAATTATCCATTTTACTACATTAGTCATTTTAAGAACTTCTGTTAAATGCTTAACAGCGCGCTGTTAACTACAAAATCAGCTCTGTTAAAAAATGTGGTTTTTGTCTGTGCTAGTTAAATACGTATTTATCTTCACATACATAAATCCTTTACGTATAGAGAACTGAAACTGTCATGATCCATAAAAATAACTAATCAAAATATTTTGTAGGATTTTTTGTTGTTTTTACATTGAACAATATTAAATTTGCTATGGTTTTGAACAGGGATTTTTAGAATAGTTAATAATTTAAATAGAAAATCCTTATAATTCTAACGTTTTTTAACACTTGTAAGGAAATTTGTCAAATATCGGTCCATATTCAATTATAGCTTATATAAGACCTCTTTCCGGAATCTTTAAGCTTATTTTTATTTAAATTTCTCTTATTGCCTTTTACATATGTGTGAACAATATAGAGTCCTTAACTGATAATTGAATTAAATATTGTACTAAATGTTTCAATACAAAAATGGGCAGTATCGAATTTTTGATCAGTTGCATGCATTAGCAAGAAATTGTACATAATGATAGCAGAAGAGAGTTACATTACATCTTTAGGAATTTGGGCCCAAAAAGGGTTCCATGGAAGGATTTATAGGGATAAAAAATTGGGTAACTTGGACATTAAAATTTTTTGTACCGCTTTCTTTCTGATCCAATTTCAAAATTTGTGGTATTAATAAACATTAGAGCGTCCCTTAAAAAACAAAATGACATACAATCAAAAGTTTTTATTTTATAAAAAAATCACAATTTTGTAGAGGAAAGAAAAAACAAGGAATTTTTTAAATCGATCTAACGGATTTAGGAAATAAGCTGGTACCAGTTTTCGACCTTTACTGAAAACTGATTTACTGATTTACTCGGTGCTGCATTTAAAATTGTGTCTTTTGCTTTTGTGAAATGTATAAAAAATGTTTGTTGATATTAGAGCTGTTTCTGCTATTTCTGCTCTTAATGACGATAGTTTATCAAAAACTTAAAATATTTTAAAAGGCAACTTTAAAGACCTAAATTACAAGATCTTAAATCTTAAATATTTTAACAAAAATGAGGGAAATAATGAAATCGAACAAAATAAGACATAACATTATGATTTAAGTTATTTTCACTTTATTCCTGACTGCGGTAACTTCTTTTTAGCTTTTATTCTTGAAGAAATTGTAAATGAATCTCATCACAAGTTTCGTTTTGCTAAAATTATTGTTATCATTTTTCAAACACTTTAAATGATGTAGAAACGTTAAATAATTTATATGATTAAGTTATGTTTCATACATACACATCGCAAACTTAAAATTAATTATATCCTTACCTATCATTCCTTTCTCCGAACCGATTTTGACCATTTTTGGAATATGGTAAAATTTCTTTCTAATTTATCGACTTTATAATCGACATTTTAACGAAAATTCTTTGCCTGAACTTAGATTTAATACACTAAACCGATTTTGCCGGTTTTAAATGACAAACTTCTCAGGACTGTTTCAACTACTCAAGCCAAATTTCTTTGAGCTCTGCCCGTCTGTCTGTTGATAGCTTAATCAAGTCAAATTTTGATTTGTTGCAAGAATATATATACATTATGGGGTCTGAAATGATTTCATCTTAACGTTACACAATGAATGACAAAGTTAATATACCCTCTACACTACTTGTAGTAGTGGTGGAGGATATAATATGTGAGCGTGTAACAGCAACTTAAGACCGACTTTTTGAAATGCAAAATAAAATGGAAATGAATCAGTAACTTCCAAAAATCTAGTCCGTTTTCTACATTTCATATAGTGATAGAAGAAGCATGGGCGAGTTTAAGTTTTGAGTATGGAGTTTGTGGACCTAACTCCAGTTCGTTCCACAGTTTCCCAAATTTCTTATATCTGAACTAAAGATTTCTATATGAGTAGATTCTGTTTGTAAATTTTTAATTTTTTGCTATATCTTTCCAGCTGATATCGGGGAACTCTGGTTCTCCCAAAATTTAAGTCTTTGTTGCTGTTTTGGCATTACACAGAAGCCTATAAAATAACACTTTTGAATGACATAAATACGGTAAAAATTACTCAAGAAAATCGTTTATAACTCAAAACTAATTTTTACAAAATTTGGCGAAAATAGGAAAGGAAAAGGTTATTTTTTCTGACAAAAAATATTAATGTAGAAGGTCTGGCTCATACACATATTACTGGCACGATTTGAGATCAAACGATGTTCGTATGCTCAACTCAATTTCGTGGTAGTTTTTTACTTTGAGCAGCAGTTTTTTGAAGTTGGCAAATCTATAATTTAATTTGTTCCAACAAAGACAACAATACTAACCGCTTGTTGGAAAATACTCTCCTCTCATTATGGATGAAATAATTGATAAAGATTGCATATTCCAGCAAGATGATGCAGCGGTATATGTTTCGATTAGTCTAAATCACAGTATACATTTGTTGGACTCGTCGCCTTGCAGTCTGGAATTAAATCCAGTGGAAAAATTTCATCCTTATTTTTTCGATTTATAATGGAAGGAAATTTCTCAGGACTACTACAAACACTCAGGTCAAATTTCATTGAGCTGTGTCAATTATTGGGGACTTGAGAGAACCAACAACAGACAGACAAACGGATAGACATACAGACGGACATAGCTAAATCGTCTCAAATTTTTGATTTGATGCAAGAATATAAATACATTTATGGGGTCTGATATGATTCCTTCTTAGCGTTACACATGGAATGACACATGGTGGAGGGCATAAAAATAAAATGAAGCATAATTAAAATTAAATAAAGTCTTTAATATTTTCTGCGTGCATTTATAGGAATTTGCAACAGTGTAACCGCCCTCTGATGTTGTAGGGTATAAAAATAGTTGGTTGTTGGTTTCATTAGCTTTTTCCACTTAAAACTTTAAGCTTCCGAAAAAAACCTCCAGACTCACACATACACACGCACACACATTGTAATACACCACAAAAGCAAATAGTATACAATCACACACGTTTGAAACAAAACAATGTTACAACAATTTGTTGTAAAACCATTAAAATTGGTTGTGTTTCGTTGTTTGTCGTTTTTATTATTTCGTTTAACGCCAAAATCTACAAGAAACTTCTAATTCTCATGTAATCATTGTAATTAACAACATTGATTTAATCTTGTTACAATAAAAAAAAAAAAAGAAAAATATTTTACTCTTAAAAGTCTCTTTAATGTTGTGGGACCAAAAATACAAGAGAAGGCGGGTGACTTCTATGTCTTTGTTGAAGCATCAAGAAAATAAGAAATTTAAGGAAAAGTTCAAAATAACACAATTTAGAACATTTTAATAGTATTAAGGGAAGAAAGTAGAAAATAAAGTCAAAAAGTTTTATCAAATATTTATTACACTTATAAATAGTTTTTAACTTAATTAAAAACTAATTAATTGAATTAATTTATTAGTTCGTTAATTGTTTTACAAAAAAATTAGGAAAATATTTTAAGTGATATTTTTATTGTTTTTTAAATAAATTAAATCGTTTTAAGGAGGAAACAACTTAATTAATGAGTTCGCTGTGATGTTGGTAACATACAGAAGAAATGGTATTATACTCAGCTTTAAATATACCCATCAAGTTAGAATCACTTTCTGAACCGATTTAACGATGGTCTGTCCATCTGTCTGTCTATTTATCCGTCTGACTGACTATGTAAACGTTGTGCACACTCTAAAAGTCGCTACTTTTGATATATTGATGAAATTTAGTTCATATTATTCTTTTGGTCGTGGAAGAAGCTTATTAAAATTGATCATGTTTGATCCGGTACCTCCCAAACAAATGACCACCTGATGTGAAATTTTTCTTAAGAATAAATAACAAATTCAATTTAAACGAAGGTCGTTCATTAATATTACTTAACTACAACACAACATTGCGGTGTAGGGTATTACATATTCGGGCTTCACCGATTATAGCATCCATACTTGTTTTAATTTAAGAAGAGTTCAATTAATAATTTTATTGTCTTCCGAATTCTTTTATTATCCTCTTTCTAATTAAAACCCCTCAGAAAAGAAAAAGACAGAAAAAAATAACTTCAAATGCCGCCACTTTTAAATTCATTCGCATGTTAAATACAAGACAAAGTCATGTCTATAAGTCAACCACGACCAACAAAACTGTGAACTAGAAAGATTGAGATTTTGCCTTTTTTTGTTTTCAAATCTCTGATAGCAACAGTTGTTAGGAGAAAAAAGCACTTAATTCAAAGTCAATGGTTTTTAAGAATTTCTGCAGTGAACAGTGTTTACAACAGGGAAAAATTTTACAAAATAAGTTAAATCTGTGATTATATTTATGGAGTTAAAAAAAATTTAAATTTTAGGTTGAATCACATTATGGATCAGAACGTTTATAACATTAAACAAAAACAAGCCTAATCTGTTATCCTTTTTTTAATTAAAAAATCTCTTATTCAAGAACGTATCTTTGATTTCGGTAAAATGGTGTTAATTATTAGTTATTGGCAAAATACTGTCAGTTTTTAAAAACAGCTGAATGTAACATTCTTACTTGTTTTTTAATATATTAAAAAAAATAAGCTTAATTTGTGATCGCTTTTTCAGAAATCTGGAAATTAAAAATTGAAGTAAAAATCGTTTGAAATTTTTGTCGGAATAAACTTATTTCAAATTAAAATCGCAAAATAAGTTTAATCTCTGTTCATAAATCGATAATTTAAGCTAAAATTATTTTGTATCATAAAAAAGGAGTTTTGTTATGAAATTATTTGAGCCAAAAAACTTAATCTACTCTGAACCAAAAAAAGTAGTTAATATAACGAAAAAGGTGTCGAATTTAAGAAAAGTAGGTTTAATATCAGCCAACGAAATCTTTATTCATAAAAACGAAAATTTTCTTCAAATTAACGAAATATTGTCAATATGGACTATTTGAATTCGTTAATTAAAATGGGGTTAATTTGAATAAAAATTATTCAATTTGAATAATACGTTATTCAAAGCAAATATTGACTACAGAATATGTTAAGAACTGTAACAGCAGAAGGAACTATTTCACTGTTACAAAATGTTAGATAGCTTCGAAGAGAAGTATCTTCCATACATTTGGTCCCAATTATATTTTTTTAACACACTTCGAGTTGTGATTTGTGAAATATCTTTCGGGATCTAGGACTGAAGTCTGATGAAAAGTTATTTACTTGTTGAGCAGCAGATCTTCCCATTGCATTTTCATGAATTTATGCAAAATATAATTTAATTTTGAATCCCGTAAATCTACATTCAGCTTCTAACTTCATACTTTTTGCAAAAATGAGTTTAATTTGTGAAAACTTTAAAATAATTCACACATTATTATTTAAATTGAAAATCATTTTAAAATCGTTTAATTTTGCGTTTTTTGCAAAAATGACCTAATCTGTGATCATTTTTTTTTATTCAAAAATCGATTCACAATTTCACTGTTTTACTCCTTAAAACTATTGTTGATAAAAATATTTGCGTATTTTTATATTTCAGTCTTTTCCACATTTATGCTCCTGCATAAATCACATATTTAAGGCAAAATCATGAAAGGCAAATATGTCTTGAATTTCATCCGTTTTGTTAAACTCTCTTCAGTTCTTAATGTTTTTCTGCTTCTCTGCCATTTTATTCACATATTTAAGGCAAAATCATGAAAGGCAAATATGTCTTGAATTTCATCCGTTTTGTTAAACTCTCTTCAGTTATTAATGTTTTCTGTCTCTTTCTCTGGCTTAAACTTGACATTTTGCCAATTTTCTTTACGACCAAAATTCAAGAAAACTAAATAAAGTTTATTTCTAAATAAACTAAATAATTTAAAATGAATGAAAATAAGTTTTTTTTCTTTATTTTATTTAATAAATTTCATTTATTTTCTCTTAAGCAGTAAACAAATAATTTTAATCCTTTTACTCCTATTTAATCCTTTACAAATTGAATATCTTTGTGTAAGTGTGTGTATGTGTGTGTCCTTTTGTCTGTTCAAAGTAGTTAGTAGTTCAAAGGATATTTGTGAAATTGATTGTATCATTATTATTTTGCTTTATTTTCCAACAAAAAAAGGTCATTTACGGTTTATAATGAGACTTAAATTTGTCTATAAAAGACTATAATTAGAAATTTATGGAGTTCCTTAAGGGGGTGACAGGAGTGAGGGGAATAACTATTTATGAAATTCAATTATTGTTAGATTTATTTTAGACTAAAATATCTCTATTGTATAAAATTATTAAGATTCAATAGATTTTACTTACAATAAACTGATTATATTTGAGGATTAATTTTGTGAGATTTTATGTCAAAATAATTGTAAGACATAATTTAAATTTTATCAATTTTATGCTCAAAAGGACAAAACAAGGAACAAATAGATTTTAAATACAACTGATAAATTTTGTTATGAACAAAACTAATTTTCACACTGATGCATGTTTCTATAAATGCATTTAAGTATTTTCCAAGGTTAGGTTTTCAAGTCTTTTTATTCTTCGTTAGATCGGATCTTTCAGTGAGTTTATTTTTATTTTTATTTTTTTTATAGCTCTTTAAGAAGAGTTTACTTTTTTTTGTTGTATGAATTTTTGTGTGTTTTTTTATTGCATTTTTGAGCGAGTTAAAAAATAATCCTCTTTTTTCCACTCTTAAATGAAAGAAGAGTAAAGTATTTTTCCACTATATACTCGGAGCAAATCGAAAAAATAAAGATAAAAATTTTAATAAAAAAAGAGTTTGTTTTTCTAATCTTCGTAAATGAAGATTAAAAATTAAGATTATTTTTTTTTCTTAATTTTTACTCTTTTTAGTTTTGTTGTTCTCATTCAAATGTAAATTTACAATTTTTTATTGAGAGACAATTTAACGGTACATTTTTAATATAAACAACTTACCACCACTTTAAGGTATACCGTTCGGCTCAGGATCACTTTCTAAGTGGACTAAGTGATATTCGTATCCTCTGACCGGTTGATTGACGCGTCCATGTAAAACTTTGTAAGCAAAATGCAGGCCGGCAGTTTT
>PYHX02000141.1:0-37543 GCA_004302925.2 Cochliomyia hominivorax | reverse complement strand
ATGGATTTGAATTAATTGGAATCACATTTTAGAAAAAAATCCAAAATTTTGATTTTTGCTTAAAAAGTGAATTTAAGCGATAATAAAATTTCTCCTTACAATAACAAACTCTAATAAATGAAATTGAAGAACTCAAAACAGATAACGACCTAAGAAGTCGGTTTCCCTTAAGACCTCTAACTGAAATCGCAATCTGCACTATAGTGAGATTTTGGATTCTCTATATGTGACTCATATGTAAACCCGGTGTAGTTATCCCGCAGCCATAAGGCTTTAAAGAAACATACAAACTTGTTGTTGCATATACATTCTAAAATAAAAATTATATGTTGAGTAATTCTTGCGTTTTCCCAGCGATCTTTCAGTTTTTATTACTTCTTATACAATTCTTTAGTGAACAATATTATTCGAGTAATTTACAAATTTTTAGGAAATATTTTTTTCTTATTGCAAAAAAATAAAACAAAATATCGAATAATTTCATTTGAAATCGCAGAATGATAAAAATATTTAAAATAATATAAAAATGGTTTCATCTCAAAAATTTTAATTTATCCCCTTTTTACTAGATAAAACCCATTTTATATTTTTCAGCTAATTTTAACCGTCATTACAACTCTTTCCATAATTATTATTGTTATAATTGTGGCCTCAAATACAAACTCATAAATTTGAAACAAATTAATTAATCGAATTAAAAGTCCTGGAAAACAATTATTTGTAATTAATTTTTGCTACTTTATGGCTAAAATTTCTTCTTCCTTTTTTTTCTCCACTTTTCCTCTTTTATTTTCATTGTTTTATTGTACTTTTGTTAATTTATATTTCGTTTCCTTTTGTTAAAATTTGTTTTTTTACACCCTCCACCACCACAAGTGGTGATGAATGTATATTAACATTGTCATTCCGTATGTAACGCCAAGAAGGAATCATCTCAGTCTCCATACAGTATATATATTCTTCCATCATATCAAAATCTAAGTCGTTTTAGCTTAGTCCATCTGTTTGTTGGAAATATTCTCACGCCCAGAACAATTATCCTAATTCAATGAAATTTGACCGCATTATTTCATATTTATCAATATAAAAGTTATAGTCCGATATCTGAGATAACCTCAGAATTTCGAAAAAGAACTTTTTTAATTTCTTCAACAAAAGGTTTACATAAAAATTTCAATATAACATGAGATTATATATTTTTAATCATGGTTCAGAAAATCATCGAGTTGGATCAATAGAGAATACCGAAAATAAGTTGTAGGCTGAAATATTCAAAATTTCGATACACTCTCAAAATCTGTGTGCTGTCTGGCTAACAATTTTTAAGGTTATTTTCTGATATAAGTGATATATATTTATTTTAATATAATAAAACCAAATACTCTACATTATTTAATGTAGCTCCCATGTAAGTCCCCCTTCCGGAATATGGTTTATAGCTTATAAAACCCTTAAATATGAACTAATTCCATTTAAATTTGGCACAATAAATTTCCTAATCGTCTAAATATATGTTGTTAATTTTCTAAATATCGTTCCATATTTTGCTATAGCTGCCATATATATCGCCTCTTTCTGAAAAACGGGTTTGACCCATAAAACTATTTAATAAACCCCAATTTTTATTGAAATTCGTAACATTTATTTCTAACTGTCTTCAATTTATGTTATTAAACTGACCAATATCGGACAACATTTTGTTTTAGCTCTCATTTTTTTCCTAAACAATATTTATTTTTATAAAAAAGGCCATTAAAGTCTAAAGCTCGGTTCCAATATTTATACGTAATTTTAGGAATATGTTGTCATTCCGCAATCGGTATTAAAGCTTCTTCTTCAACACATGCTAATTTTTGCATAATATTTGTGATGGAGAGTACTAAATATTCGGCACTGCTGAATATAGCACTTTTTTAATTTGACTTGACTTTTGGTTGGCTGAATGGCTGACTTTTCCATCGTTTGTGTGTTTTGTTATTGGCTTTTTCATTATTTTTTGTTGCTTTTGTTATTTGGCTGACTGACTAAATATTAAACAAAAACTATGAAAATATGAATCTAGTATATATGTCTGTGTATGTGTGTGTTGTTCTGTATGTGTTTGAATACATTTATACATAAATATTGTTGTTATTATTAAATTCTCATAATTGGATTTGTAATACTTTGCGTGTGAAAATTCCATAGTCAAACAAATGCACGTCAGTCAGACAAACTTTAGCAATAATGAAACAAAAAAATATACAAATTTCCAGTCTGTCTGTCTGTCTGTCTGTTGGCCATTCAGTCACTTTGTCTGTCTATTCTATCATCACCACACAATCCACGAAATAACAATAATTTCAGTTTGTTGGTCTGAGTCTTCTTTGTTTCTCATACCAAAATTTTATTTCATTGCAATTATACAGAGTCATTGCACAAACACAACCACAAAAGAATAAGATTACAAAGGAATAATACACAAACATACAAACAAATGTATATATGTATAATTGTTTATATATTTCTTATTTGTTTTATTTTTTTTGATCCGTATTTTTCTTATGGTTTTTGCTTATGGAATATTTTCATATTTTTCTCATAAAATTGCTTTTTGTAGTTTTGAGTTGAGTTCTACAAATACACATATATTTTTATCTATTTGTAGGTAAGTGTTTGTATTTATATCTGTATTATTCACATAAAAAATTAATACCAGAAAATTGTAATTAAATTAATAATTTTTATTATCAAATAAAATACTATAAATAACTTTGGAGATCTTTTGGTATAACGGGAAAACTGAGGAATTCTGAGATAACGTTGCAAACGCGATCCTAGAGATATCGCAATGGAAATGGATGAAGGACAAAACCAACTGACCCTGTAACTCTCATACAAATATCTTCCATTAAGGCAATCGAATCTACAAATAAGCGTAACCGTAACTCTCGTAAAGTTCTCAAATCTCAAAGAAATTTTAGTAGTATTAATGATATTCTAATATTAATACAATCAGAAATGCTATGGCATATTTCGATGATAGATCCATTATTTTAATTTCGATAATGACCCTCAAGTTCATAAAAATTTATTGTGATATAAGTAGAATTTTTCGGGCCAGTGTCTACAAATCATTTTATAATGTTGAAGTCATGTTGTCTTCATAACTTAATAAACAAGAAAATTTAGCAATTTAGGATTTATAAACTAGAAACGTTAAAAGCGAATTTGGTATTTTGGAAATAGTTTAAGTGCATATCTGTTGACCACAAGGCAACTGTATCAAAGACGAGTCATTTTAAGACAGCAATAAACGAAAACCAATAACAATAATGAGACCACACTGTGCCATATTGAGAATTCTTGCATGACAGAAAAACTACTGTGCATGAGATGTTTCGGTTTACTCATTTGATGCAGATCAAAGCAGATTATCTATAATAGAATGAGATTCACTTCAGAATACGGTCTCAAAAATTGATTTAATTCAAACTGAACTTTCCCGTTCTTTTAACAAATAATAAAGACTTATATAAATAGATTCCACTTATCGAGACCTAAGAAAAACGTCATCATAAAAGTTGGCAGCCTTTTGCAGTTTTTTGACTAATTTTGTAAATCCTCCACCACTACAAGTGGTGATGAGGCTTATTTAGCTTTAACATATCGCTTGTAACGGCAGGAAATAATTATCTAAGACCTCTTGCATTAAATTAAAATCTGACCTGTGCCCGCCTGTCTATTGTTGGCACACCAACTTCCACAATAATAGACAGAGCTTAATGAAAATTTTTCCTTAGTATATGTTACCGAAAAGCATCCTATTTAAAATCAGCTGACACAACCTCCACAAAAGATATTGACTTTAGTGAAAAATGCGCATTATAAATATTTTGAATAAGGTATGGGTCGGGTTATCGCCCTAACTAACAAAAAACTTAATATCACATATCTCCATAACTGATACATGTAATATCGCATATCTCTGAAACTTTGGCCGAAAAATTAATAAAGCATGGTTAGAGCAATTATAGTAAAATACTACAATTACGTAATTTTAGGATTGGACATGAGGAAGTAGTATCACTTACAAGTGACATTTTTAATAAATCGCAAAATAATTTTTGAATTGATCGTGGTATAGGGTATGAGAGTTTCGGTAAAGCCGAATATCGTATTCTTAATTGTTTTTTTAATTCCATTTGTTTTATTGGGAGAAAATTACAAAATTGTGTTAAAAAGGATTTTGAGAATGTCTTCATGGAAGAGGTAAATACTTATGAATTTAATATATCTTTGTTTTTGCAAAATAATTGGCCGATCATTTTATATAAAAATTTCGTATTGGAATGGGTTTTTTTCATAAAAGTCCTAAAGTTGAAAAATCATTAATTAATTTGTCTCACTAAATTTTGTAACATTTTCATGAGCCAAATTTCACTATAATCAGTCCCTTATTTTTCATATTGAATTACAACAAACGCCATTAGTTTCCAATTAATAACTGAATTATTGTAAAAAATCTCTTTCACAAAATTGATTAGAAGAATTCTGTCGCTTTAAGCATGGAAATTTTGAAGTATTTCCCAAACATTGATATATAATAGATCCTTCTTCATCATATTACGTATGCAAAATCCTCACTTATATCTCAACTGTAATTAAGTTCATTGAAATGGGGTTAACATTTGCGTAGTCGCAGATTTATAAACATTTTATGTTTTCTTTAAAGCTCTATGCGCCGTGACCAATAACTGAATAACTTTATAAATTCACTGATTTCGAAAATTTTGAGTTAAAATTATAAATTTATTTTAAATTTAATTAATTAAATTTAAATTATTAATTAATTTAATTATGAATTTATAGTTAATTATTGTTAATAGTTAAGTTAATAAAAAATATGTCCTTATAAAAATTCCCCTCATTTATTGCCTTTATTAACCAAAAAAAATGCAAATATAATTAATGAAATTTCATCTCCATAAAATATCCAAAAATGTAAATGTTTTTCTTTAAATAAAATTTTACTTTCACAGCAAAACAAATATTTCACCAGATCTCAACTAAATTTTGTACAAAGAACTGAAAAAAAAAAAAACGGAAATAAATATTTATTCCCAAGTTTGCTTTTAAAGGTCAATAACTAAATTCAGTTTTTATAGTTTTAATTTAGCTAAAAGGTTTCGTTTTATTTATTTCTTTCTAACGCTGTCAGCATTATGCTGTTTTAGTTCATTTTATTTTTTCAGTTTTTCCTTTAAAAACACTTCAGAGTGTTTTTTTTTTTTTTTTCAATTTTCTAGTTTTTTCTAATATGAAATTTTCAAGGAAAAAATGAAGAAAAAAAGCGAAAATAAAGTCTTAAATTCTAAAATTTGCTATATTAAATGGAAGAAATAAAACGCAAAAAATAAAGAGTGAGGTCGAAAAATTATTAACATACATACATGTAATATATTAATTTACAGTTTTAATTTTTTCTTATTTGATTGAAATTATTGTTGAAATTTACAAACAAAAAAATAAATCTTAATTAACTAGTGACGAAATTTGGAACCTTCTTCAGAAACCCATACATTAACGCTTTTTAGGGCTTTCACTTTAACATTTTACAAAGTCACTTTGCTGGAACAAGTAGTCACTTTCCATTTAAAAATTTTTAGGACTATTGGACACCTGTTTTGTGCTCTTCAATTCTCTTTTAACAGGAACCCAATATATCTTCACTGGCCTTAGCTCCAGCCAGTTTGGAGAATTTATCTCTCTTGGAACAAATACCACATTATTGTTCTTGTACCACTCAAGGGCCTGCTTAACAAAGTGATTGGATGCCATGACAGGCCAAACATTAGTAGACACGTTATAAAGTCTTTTAAAGCCATTTTTTAACATTCCTTGATGCAAATTCCGGCAATTACAGAGCCCGTTGTAACAAATGATTGGCTACTTTTCTCTTCGCAACTCCACATTGTTTGCCATATCATGAACTTTTTGCGAAATTTGGAAATTTTCACAGTCCCTCGAGCATCAGTGACATAAAATGCTGCCAGAACATAAGATTCGTCAGCCATAATGCAGCAAGGATATTTTCTTAGAAACGTGACTGCAATTTTCGTGCTCTGTTTTTTGGCCTCTAAAATTTTTGCAGATTTCCTGTCAGAAACTTTCTGATCCTTAAAAGTTTTAAGCTTTAACTTTTCGTTCCAAATAGTCCGAGCTCTGAGCTAACCGGGCTGCTTTCATACTGGATGTGTTGGAAGCTCTTTCGAAAATGCTTTATTTTGGTTAATTTTTTTTATTAACAAACAAGTTCTCTCAGTGCTGTTTAATAACTGTGTGAACATTTTGACGGCAAATGGAATTGTTGGCCAACTTTTGTAGGACCAGTTTGGGTTTTGTTGAAAATATTTGATAATTTCAGTTCGAACTCTATTCTGGTCACTTATTTTAATCAGATTAACAATACATTCACTTTTGGCATTAAAGAAAGTCAAGTTTTATTGAGAAACGTGTGTTAGGAATTTTTTCGATTTCACTCCTTATTAAAAAAAAAAAAATAAACCAATTGATGTCATTTAGCTCAACAAAAACTTTACTAAAATCTTAAATGTTTAGAAAAAAAGGAAAATTACTGAATAAATTCAATTTAAATTTAATCACAGCACTTAACACTTTGTCAAGTTTATTTTTGATTATTTTTTGAAATACTTCCATTTTCTTTGTTGTTCCCCCATCTAAATACTGTGATGACAGAAAAAAGTCGAACAGAAACTAATGTATTTAAACATCAGTGTCATCATCACTATTATTGTCCTCATCAAAACCAAGAATTTTGACATAAACATCAGCCTGTATGTCACTTACAGAACTCTGAGAGTTGTAAAAACGAAAAAAAGATTAATAGAGAGAGAGTGAAAAAAGCGGAAGAGAATAAAGACATGTTTTACTATCAAACCATCATGTAAAGCGTCATCATCACCATCATCAGCACCATCTACATTCTTTTTTTGCATTGTGATAGTTGTTAGTATTGTTTTTTGATATTATTGCTGTTGTTGGTGTTAGTGTTGTTTCTGCTGTCGTCATCAACAACAGCTGCAATTGTAGAATGTGTCAAAAACTAACTATGAGCAACAAATGACACATGATAGACAACGCAGAGATTACTTGTGTTAACCTCTAATCAAATAGAACTTTTTTGTTTGATCACAAAATATGAACGCAAAAACTTTTAAAGGAAAAAAAATTTTACAAAATAAATTAAATTTGAAAACGATTTTAGAAAATTAATCCTATAAAAAGTACAATAGAATTGAATAATAAAAGGAAGGATTATTTCATATTTTATCACAGATCGTTTTTCCATTGACAGTAGTCATTTGTACCTTAAGAAGTAAAAAAGTTTATAGGCTTAGAGGATGAGGTACCACCCTTTCAAATTATATATTAACTCCTAAATATATATAGTTATACTAGTAAAATGATTCCGGCGTTGCTGTTTGAGAACTTAGGAAAAAATGTTAAATTTCCTCCAAAATTTGACCAACTTTTAATAGGACTTGGTAGAGCTTGGAGACACCTTTGTCGAAATCTCTTCCAGATTTACTTTACTTTGCTAGTAAAACTATTTTTTCTGCCCATTACAAACATCTGCACAAATGCATAGTAACCCAAGTTTCAAATTTAGATTAATAAAACTCGTTAACTGATTGATAAAATTTACGGGTAATGTGACACACATATATTTTGGTTCAACTCCAGGCGAAGAAATCGAGTCCATAGATCAGGACTGAGTGAGGTCGGTATAGGCTTGGCATGACACAGTCACCAATTTGTGTATGAAGGCGACATTTATAATTACTTCTTTGTGCAGATGAAGAGTGTCTTCGTTGACGTCACTAGTAAAAGTTGTAAGTAATGTTCTTTGCAAAAATTTTAGAAATTCATTGTGAGAAAAGGAGTGATGTGACAAAAAATACGAACCAATAAAATATGCCAAGACAGACTCAATATCCGCTACTTCATATCTGGAATATTACTATGAAAACATATAGATTTTATGTTGCGATAATCATAAGGACCTTCACATAGTTCGGTAATATTGCAAGTACAATTTTCCAAATCAATATTTCTATAGGATTTATGTGGAAAAATTTAATAATTATTCCAAATTTGAAAAGCCAGCATGAGAAATGATAATCGCTAAATTTGTTATTAATTCGTGTGGAAATCGATGACTCGATCTCTGTACTTTAAAATGTTATCACAACTTTGTCTGTCCTATACAAACATCTGTACAAATAAGTAATATTTCAGCAGTCCTGCTTGTTTGTAAAGAAATTGCTCAAAATTAGTTCCATATTAAATCAATAAAGGTTAAAGGAAAATCATGTAAATTCCTAAAATGTAGTTCAACCATTATTCACGATATTAGATAATTATCTCTTAATCGACTTAATATATATTTTCTTAAAATTAGTGCATGGAAATTCAATCGTCTGCAGGTGTATGAATGGCTCCTTATTCAATACTTAGCTCTCTATAAAATTTCATGGTCTAATAATATGGGATATAAACACCTCAAGCCGACACCAATATTTTCTTTGGTGCAAAACTATCAAATAAATTTAGAAACAATTTAAACCACTTTTTGTTTAACCAAATTAAAATTTATTTATAAAATTACTCTTCTCCAGTGAAAAAACACCTGAATGGAAGTAAATTTATGAACCCGATTTAATTTTATATTATCCGTCTATACGCCTTAAAATAAATTGAGACATTTTGACAACATTATAAAATAAAACGTCCACCTTCAAGTTGTTCTACCAAAATATTTATAACAACAAACAAGAAGGAAAATTATCACAGTTACACAGTGAATCTCTAGAGTGCAAAATTTATGAAAAAATATTATATATTTTTTCCTAAAGAAATTTCGGAACCGAGCGAGAAGTATTTTTTGATTCTTATTACCAAGAAGATGAGATAGAGATTAAAAAATTATCAAAAAAAAAATCGGAGCTTTTCGTATCAAATCATTTTTCCTATAACTTTTCAGCAAACAAAATCACTGTGACTCACTATAAACCATAAGCTGTCATAAATCATCATCAAACACATGAACAGCGGAGGACACAAAAATGAAAAACATCAACCGCAACCAGTCACCACCTCTAACCAATCAGGCAAATCAGCTTAAATATTTTTTTCCCATACGATATGTTGTGATACTTGATATTAACAGTGAAAAGCAAACATTTTACAAAACAACAAAAAGACAATGACTTTTAAAATACCATCATATCGGGTGAGAAAAAATATTAAACTTAATAAAACTTATAGACGAGACTCACAACAAAAAACAGTCAGGTCAGGAGTGACCCAAAAAGAATGCTATGGAATCATAATATCACAGTTTAAATACAAAAAAAAAAAGCTTAAAGTTTATAAATCTTGTGGTTGAAAAAGAGTAAAGTGTAAACAAAATATCACTTCACTTACTTATTTTTATAGAAAACAATAAATAAAATAAATAGAAATTGAAAGGACAGAAAAAAAGATACAAAAACACTTATAAAGGAAGCAAATTGTAATAAAAAGGTAGAAACTATATATTGCAAGTACTCAGTACATAATTGAGATAATTTCAGAGAAAAAAGTACCTCTTGCTGGATCTACACATTTTCAGGTCTAGTTCAGTTCAAGTTTAGTTCTAGTTCAATTCTAGTTCAGTTCTAATTTAGTTCTAGTTTAGTTCTATTTTAGTTTTAGTTCAGTTCTAATTCAGTTCTAGTACAGTTCCAGTATAGTTCTAGTAAAGTTTTCTTAAGTTTTAGTTCAGCTTTAGTTCAGTTCTAGCTGAGTTCTACTTCATTTCCAGTTCAGTTCAAGTTTAGTTCTAGTTCAGTTTTATTTCAGTTCTAGTTCTGTTCTAGTTCAGTTCTAGTTCAGTTCTAGTTCTAGTTTAGTTCTATTTTAGTTTTAGTTCAGTTCTAATTCAGTTCTAGTTCAGTTCTAATTCAGTTCTAGTTCAGTTCTAGTTCAGTTCTAGTTCAGTTCTAGTTCAGTTCTAGTTCAGTTCTAGTTCAGTTCTAATTTAGTTCTATTTTAGTTTTAGTTCAGTTCTAATTCAGTTCTAGTTCAGTTCTAGTTCAGTTCTAGTTTAGTTTTATTTTAGTTTTAGTTCAGTTCTAATTCAGTTCTAGTTCAGTTCTAGTTCAGTTCTAGTTCAGTTCTAGTTCAGTTCTAGTTCAGTTCTAATTTAGTTCTATTTTAGTTTTAGTTCAGTTCTAATTCAGTTCTAGTTCAGTTCTAGTTCAGTTCTAGTTTAGTTCTATTTTAGTTTTAGTTCAGTTCTAATTCAGTTCTAGTTCAGTTCTAGTTGAGTTCTAGTTGAGTTTAGGTTCAGTTCTAGTTCAGTTCTAATTTAGTTCTAGTTAAGTTTTAGTTCGGTTTTAGTTCGGCTTTAGTTCAATTCTAGTCTAGTTTTATTTTAGTTCTAGTTCAGTTCTAGTTCAATTTATTTCAGTTCTAGTTCAGTTTTTGTTCAGTTCTAGTTCAGTTTTCGTTCAGTTCTATTTCAGTTCTAGTTCTAGTTCAGTTTTAGTTTAGTTCTAGTTTAGTTCAAGTTCAGTTTTAGTTCACTCATAGTTCAGTTCTAGTTCAGTTCTAGTTAAGTTCAAGTTCAGTTCTAGTTCAGTTCTAATCCAGTTCTGCTTCAGTTTTAGTTCAGTTCTAGCTTTTTTAGTAAAGTTTCTAGTTCAATTTCTAGTTTAGTTTTTAGTTCAGACTCTTGTTCAAATTCAAGTTAAATTTTAGTTTAAATCTGTTTTGATTGCAGGACGGATTCTAATTCAGATTGTAATTCAACTTATGATTCCGATTTTATTTAAAGTTCTTGTTCAGATACTATTTCAGATTCCTGTTATGACTTTGGTTAAAAATTATATTTTAGATAAATTTAGATTCTTTTTTAGATTCCAATTTAGATTCTCTTTCTGATATTATTTCAGATTCAAGTTAAGATTTTATTTCAGATTCAAATACAGATTTTAACTTAGATTCTTATTCAGAATCGAATTCCGATTTTTATATTAAGTTTTAGTTAGGATTTTAATTCATATTCCAATCTAAATTTTTGATCCGATTCAATTTGATATTTCACTTCAGAATCGAGTTCAAATTATAGTATAATTATATAATTATATAAGTACAAGTTAAAGTTTATTTTAATTCATGTTCTGATCAATTTAATTACTTGTTCAGTTCTGATTAAAGCCATTCAAACTGCCATATAAAGAAATTTAGAAGGAAGAATGTACGAGATGTATTACTTCTGTTACAATTAAATTAAGAATTAATTCCATCGCCTTACTTCCGTTCTTGTTAGTTATCTAATACGAAAGCTTTTTCTTTAACGTTTCACAAATTTTATCTCCTTTTTCAATAATAAAGTACTAAAGCTAATGAAAATAAAATCCCTCTTTGTTAACAACTCCAACACCTCTGAACAAGAAAAAAAGAAGCGATGAAACCTTTATGAGAGCAAAGATAAAAAACTAACAAGAGCAACTTCATTCAGGTCTTGTTGGCATGTTAAGGCCATTGTTGAACTATAAAAAAGACCTTTTGAGTTTATGCGGTAAACGGAAGTCAGACGAAGTAAAAACAAGCAATAGAACTTTAAAAAAAAGAAGCAAATATCATAGACTAAAATACCCAGCAAACCAACACAAAAGTAAAACACCGCAAAACCACACACATACCATAAACACATAGAATATTGTTTATACAACACATACAAACGCACACACATACACACATGAACCTGCTAAAGTGAGCAATAGAAAAAGTAGTACAAACTAGTGGCTGTTAGAAGCAGCAGGAGCTATAGCAACACACCTTTTAGCAATTTGTTGCTTGTTTGTAGAGTATTTTTTCTCTTGGTCCTGCTTTTCTTCAGCAAATAACTACAAAAGTGTATTAATAACATAAGCAGAGACAATTTTATAAATGACTTCATAGACGTACATAATGATGATGATAACGATAATGATGATAATATAATAATGATGGTCACTTCAAGGAGCTTTAGTATCAAGATATAAAAGTGTGTCTCGGTATCATCAACATCATCTGTATATATTTATAAAGGAAGTATTTCCATTTTTTTGTTTACTTTAAATAAGTAGGGGATTTATTGTTAAAAGTTTTTGGCTTTTTCTTGGTTATTTACCCCAAAAAGGAGATTATGTTTAAATATTTGTGAAGAAAATTTTGGTTTAAATGACTTTTTCACTTAAGTATTTGATTGTGTCTCTTTTTCAGGAAATAAACTAAATATGAAAGGAATAAATATTTTTTTTTTGAAAATTTTAAACAAATGACAGTTAACTTTAATGTAAACGGAAGTTAATCAAAGTTAAGTTTGTTGAAATTTTAATGCCAAAAGACTAAAGCTAAAATTGATGTTTAATATTTCTTAAAGGCTTCAGATAAATTCAATAATAATGGAAAGTTATTAGGAAATCAACACTATGGAAAATATAGAAGGAAGTAAGACTTAAGAGGAAGTAAAAAAATTTAAACAAATTCAATATTTTTCATGAAAATACTTATTTAATAACTAGATAAGACCCAGTGCGCTTTGCCTCCTTTATAAAATGAGTGGAACCCCAGTATCATGGGGAACTTTCCATCCTACATTTTGGCCAGTAAAAAAGACCCTTAAGAGAGTAATTGAAACCAATTTGAATAATCCCGCATTTACAGTTTTTTAGATATTCCATAATTAATATTTGCTTTGTATGGCAGTACCTTTTCCCTTAATCCCACCCGTCCTACATTGTGATCAGTAAACCAAATTCTTGAGAAAATGATTAAGGTCGAATTTGAGAACTATTGATGTTATAGTTCTTTAAATATTTGATTATCGACCGTTTCTTTGTATGGAGGCTACCTCTCCCCCTGATCCTATCCATCTCACATTTTGCTCGTAATAAAGAAATCATTGGGACAAAATTTGAAAATTCTCGCTGTTATATTTCTTTAGATATTCGATGATCAATATTTGTTTTGTAGGGGGAGTACCCCTACCCCTAGTCCTATCTAAATTTTTTATAGCCAAAGTTACTTTTATTTTGCAACTTTGAAATTTTCATATTCTGTGAAAATTTCTATGTTGCAAAATGGTCCAGTAGTTTAGCTGCCTATAAGTCCTAAACAAATAAACAAACAAACAAACAAATACGGATTCATTTTTTTAAGTATAGATTTAGGCTCTGAATTACAATATAACAACAGTTCAATAAAAAATTAATCATATGTTGCTTAAGTGTGTTCCAAACAAAAATACATTGCGAGTTAACGACGCTTGTACTATTCCGAAAAAGTTAACAGAATCTTCTATCAGGATAAGTGAATCTTTATACAAAATTGGCTTCAGAAGTTTTCAATTGCAAACAGTGGCATCGAATTATGGTTAACGGCGTTTCTATCACACTATTGCTGATAAAGTTAAAGCAGAACGAATTCGGGATATAAACGAATCTACATTCAGTAGATACGGTTGGTTGATTATTTCGATCCAAATGAACTTCATATTAGAGTGAACGTCTACTTTCTTAACAAACTGAAATAATTTATCAAACATTGAAACCTAAAAATATGAATCAAATCATTGCGATATGAAAACTTTATTTTTAAAATTGCAAAATTTAAAATTTTTGCAAATTTTTTACTAAAAATTTAAACTTCGGAATTTTGAGGTTATCTCAGATAACGGTCAATAAATTGTTTGCTAATGAACCGATATAGCTGATTTTGAACAGGAAATTGCTTAGGACAACAACAAACAATACGGCCAATTTTTACAGAAAGCGAATAATTACTCTAAGTGTGAGAATGTTTTCAAGAGCCTGATGGACAGACTATCAGACTTACATATTTAAATCGGGTCAGAATTTGATTTGATGCAAGAATATACTAAGGTGAATTTTTTATGCGTTACACACGGAAAGATTTAAAGTTTTACTTAAAACTTAAAATTTCAATCACTAACTAAAAATGTTTTTTTAATTGAAATGAAAAAAATAAATAAAATTTTTCACCAAGAATTCAAAATGTACCAAATTTTTACTAAAAATATTTAAAATTCCAGTAAAAATTAAAATATTCACCAAAGACCACAATTTTTACCAAGAACTTGTAACATGAAAAGTTTCAAATAAAAATTTTAATTTGAAATAAAAAACGTAAAATTTAATTTTTAAATTTTTATTAAAAAATAAATTTCATTTCTAAATTTCTCAAAAAAAGGTTTTCACTAAAAATAGTCCTTTTATGAAAAAATGAAAGTTTTATTAAAAATGTTTATGTTTTTTAAAAAATTTAAATTTTTACTAAAAGTTTCAATCAAACTGAAAAATTCAGTTTTTTTAGAAAACGTTACATTTTTCATTAGAAATTCAAATTTTTCACAAAAAATCTCATAAAACTAAATTTTTCACAAAAAAAAAAAAAAAAAAAAAAAAAAAATCACAAAATAAAATTCTCATAAAAATAAAATTTTCACTAAAAAAGTATTTTAATCAAAAAGCTCTATTTTTATTAAAATTTATTTGTTTTTATTTAAAATTATCTTTAAAAAGTAAATTTTTCACTTAAGAAATTAGGTTTTCGCTGAAAGAGAAAAATCAATTTTGACCTGTAATTTTTACTAAAAATAAAAATTTTATGAAAAAATTATTTTGTTTTTTTTTTGTGAAATGTCTGCAGTGCAAATGCCCTGAGATCATCTGACATGATTTTGGAACAAAGTTGGAGGGCCACCGATTAGATCCCTGATCAAATAAGGTCCTGAATTCCCTCGAAAGGAACTCAAAAACAACACCATGCTAATCATATAAAACTTAGTTTAGAGGTATTAAGGGTTCAATAACTAGAGAATTCTTTCCAGATAGTCATCTTGGAACCAGTGTAAAGCGATTCTTTGACTCCATCTACGATTCTAATACATATAAAACCATAAATTGCTGCTTAATTGTAAGAACTTTTATAAATTCACACTTTTCCAAACAAAGTCAAATTGTATTTACAAATTTTCTGCCATTTACCTTCATTAAGATTTTATCATCCATCCACTTCCATTATTTACTCAAGTAATTTGAACAATTTTATCTAAACCACAATAGAAATGGTGACTATTTCATATTGATTTCCATTAGAGACTGAGGATTCATTCAACACAATTGAAGCAATAATTTACTATAATAAAATAAACGTATTTCATTTTGGCTTTTTAGGCGAATTCAAATCATTTCGAAAATAAAATTTCACACACTTATACAAATTTATTTATTGATGTCGTTTTGCTCTCTCTCACTCTTTCACAGTTTAGTATTGGCGACCATTAGACCGAGACATAAAGACAGACAGTCAGGAGCAATAGGAGACATTTATATATGTATAAAAAATTATATTGCATTTTTTATTCGTGGTTTTATATTACACTTTTTCATCAAATACATTTCATTTCCGTTTTCAATTCTATTTTAGTTGAATTTTTTTATTATACTTTAACTCTCTGGCATACTTTTCACCGATAGTGTAATATAGAATGGAGTTAAAAGCATATTTGCAATTGTGTTAGTAAAATAATATTTGTAGCTGTAGCAGGAGCAATAGCAGGAACAGCATAAGCTCAAACACCTAAAAATCTAATTCAATATTCCAATTGTAACTCAATATAATGCACACTTTGAACTGCAATGAGCCAGAATAAATTCAATATCCCTTTCACGTTATTCATTCTCATTGCATCGCAACTCAATGCAGAACAGAGGGTAAGTTTTTTTATTTTTATACAACTGTGGATGGCAAGTGATACCAAAAATGGAGGTGATATCAATGATGTTGATGATGATAATAATGATTGCAATAATAATAATGTTGTTGATGGTAAAAAAAATGTATATTTATTTTGGTTCACGAGAAAAAGGGCATAGAATTGTTAACTTAAAATTATAAATTTATGTTCGATTGTTATTTAAATTATTGGCATGACGGAAGTATTGACTGTATCCGCCGGAAATGAAAAATCCAGTCGTTGCATATAAAAGTAATAAATGTATATAGATTTATTATTTAAAGTTAAAAAGCATTTTTTGATTTTTTATTAAATAAATGTTAAACATAATAAATAATAAACCTTAAAAAGCTGAGAAAATATTTAAAAAGATTTTATAGCGATATGAAGTTTTCAACATACTATAGATATTCCAGATTTTATAAAAAGCTTATATAAAATAAGTTAGAATGGCTTATTAGGCTACGTTGAATCTGTGCCGAAATAAGAAATATTATTGGATAATAAAATCAAATGATTAGAAATAGCACAACTTACAAGATATAATTATTGGAGTCGTGGACGAAGAACTGTGGCAACACCTGTAATGAAGAAGGTGACATTTATCTCTGCTGCAGGAGATAAAAAAGAATTAAATCTGTCAATAAGTACTGAAACTGTAGCAGAAGGCTTAGAGCATATAATTTGAAAGCTCATAGACTGAGGAAAGTCCCCTTCTAAACTGTTCAACATTTCTAAAATAAATTAAAGTTTACTTGGTTGAGTAGTATTTTGTTGACCAATGATTCTTAAATAATTTTATTTGTAAAGAGACCCCTTAACAAGGACAGTAATCAAAATTTTACAACAAAGATCTTTTAAACACGACGTCTAAAGTGTTATGGTATAAAAGTGCTTTTCGTACTGTAATGTTGGACTAATTTACCGTATTTAATGTGTCAGAATATGTGAAAATATTAGACTAGTATGATAACATATATGTCTGAATAAATGACACTGACACTTGAGCCATACGACAAGACAACAAGCCGAAACATACCAGCAAAATAGCTAAAAAGTAGTTTCAGAATAATGGAGTTACGGTAATGAAATGGAAATTCTAGTCTCCCGATGTAAATCTACTCGATAATTTTTGTACATACGTATGAAATAAATTGCCGGTTTTAAATTGATCAATACGAGCGATCTTTTGACCGCTATAGAGCAGGCATGGAACTCTATTATCCTGGAAAGTTGCCGTTATGTAGACAATTTCATGGGCAGGCGGTATTCAGCTGTTATTCAATACTTCTAGAAAAAATTAATTTAAAGAACGATAATGAATACAAATGTTTTTGTTTCTTCTTCACTAACTTTTTAACTTAATTTTGATTTTATTAAATCATAATATAAGAACAACCTTTAACTCAAATTAATTTTAATTATAGTTAAAATTAATCTAATGAATAGTTTCAAAAAAACTGTCCATCTGAAGGTTGTCTAAAATATCGATCTATAACTTCTTTAATACTACACCGATTTTGTTTGTTTTGCATAAAAGACTGCTAAAGATAAAAGCTAATAATCTGGCTATATTTTATTGAATTCGTATACACAGAAAAAAATTAATGTGAAATTAAATTTAATAGAAATAACTTAACTTTTTTTCAGTCATGATTATGCTTCATAGATAAAAGATATTAATTTAACATTGTTTTACAGTAAACACAGTTTCTTGGGAACATTCTTGAAATTTTGCTAAAATTTTTCTTTTCTTAATTTTAAAAATTTATTGTTGTATAATTTTATATATTAAAAGATTTTAATAAGTACAATATTATTTCACGACAAACATAAAAACAATTATTTTAAACTAAATGAAAATAATTATTCAGTATTAAATCAACTAGGTACAACGTTGATTTTGCTTCATGTTCTTTTTTTTCTGTGTATTTTCTTGATAATGTTTATATATACTTTATTTGATCTTAGATGATTTCCTTTTGGCATTTCTCATAGAATGACAAATCTTAATATATAACATCCACAATTGTGGTGGTAAAGCCATTTATACTACATATCTCTCATTTGCTGCAATTTAGTCATGACTATAAAACAGACGAATTTTTAACTTTTTTGTCAAAGTCTATTTAGTGGACTTCATAGAAAGTTATTAATGTTTCACACTTTTATTGGCAAATTGTATTTTCACTATACAACAACTAATCTAACTGTAAATAGTTAATTATGGATTATCATAATCGCCGCGAGCCTTTCTCAGACGAAATTTGCATTTTTGGATTTATGAGGATTTTGCTGCAAAAACCTGGTTTAAAATCCGTTAATAAAAATAAAGTAAAGAAATTATTAATTTAAATAATTTTAAATATGAAACAGAGTTACAAAATTTAGTCTAGTTAAGGTCTAGTAGATACCTCAAATACATTATATTCCATATTAATGGTCTTATGAATTAATTAATGGTTTCAGGAGATATAAAATAATAAAATAAATAAAAGCTTTTAATTGCCAAAAGGGGGAAAATATACATTAACACATACACAGCTGTATACATGTACATAAATAATTTTTTTATATATAAAGCATCGAACATAAATGAGAAGGAGTAAAAGAAATTCTCAATATATTTAGCTCTAAATTCTGAGTTCTTTAACCAAGCAGAACTATTTAATATAACCAAAAAATAACGACAATTGAAGAGTACAAAAAGTTCCAAAAAAGTTCCTAAATTTCAATTGAAAACTATTTGCAAAAAAAAAATACCACAATGGTAATAGAGGTATATTAACTTTGACATTGAGTGAGTATTTCTAAGAAGGAATTTAAGACCCACTAAATTAAAATCTGAGACGATTTAGCTATTTCGCCTAGAATAATTGTCTTAATTCAATAAAACTTGTCCACATTGTTTGTGTTATTCCCGAGCAGTTTCCTATTTAAAAGCAGATATATCGGTTTCAAAAATGATTTTCTAAATTAAAAAATATAATAAATGGATTTAAACAGAATTTAAACAATACATACAATTATTTCGTAAAAATCGGGTGAATTGAAAGAATTGGTAGGAAAAATATTAAAAATTTCTGATACGTCCCACAAGTAATTTGAAAGATTATTTTCTAAAATTTGTAATTTCATGAATATTTGACTGTAATTTATATGGAAAAAGAACTTAACATTTTAATAGTAAAACTTCATGGAAGTAAATTCTCAAAAAACCTGTATTCATTGTGTAGCAATGTTATTTTAACATTTTTTATCAATAAATCAAAGTCATAACCTCAAAAATTTTAAATTCTGCTTAATAGATAAAATAATATTAATTGAACATTTTTTTAACAGTCAATGAAGTTATATGTTTATTATTGGCAATTATTATATCGAAAATCTACAAAATACCGGAAAAATCAAGTGTATATATTTCTATGGCAAAAACAAAATATTTGAAAAAGAGCCTGATTCCAACCAAACAAAAGTTATGGAAGATTTAACAGTGTATTTCTGACTTCATCCACTCAATAATACATTCTCTTAGTAATATTCCTTAATTTGAAGACAATCCACTCTTACCCATATTTCCATTACTAAATTGCGCTTCTAATAGTATTATTTGATCAAAAATTAAATTATATATTTTCCCCTTTTAGTATAAAAAAATTCTAATTTTTATTACTTCTTATTAAGTAAACAACTTGAAGGACTTTATTGAAATGTCACTGTTTATGTTTTATGAACTCTTCATTTAGAGTCTCTGTGGTATGAAAATAAAATCATTAAGCGGTTAAGAGCCATTAAGTACTAACAAGGTTTATAATAAAAACAAAATAAATAAACAAACAACCAAACGAAACTAAAACATGACAATCACGCACATTTAAACAAAATATAGAGATTTTCTTACGGTAAGGAAAATACACGCTACACTAGGTAGCGTGAAATTTTAGAACTTTTAAATATATAATTTAATAACTGCAGGAATTGCCTAAAAAGAACTATATTTCAAAATATTTGTTTTTTGACATCACGATAATATAAATTATAATATAAATTTTGAGAAATATTATAATATGGATCTAAAAATCTTCAATTATATTATCTGTAAGGTGCTTTTATTCTCATCATTAATTTCAGTTCTTTTCTACATCTAAATATTTTATGCTTCAAGCTTTTTGTTTCCTGTTTTCCTGTATTTTTTTTTTTTTTTTTTACAACATAAAAATCACTTTCACACGCACAATGTGTGAAATGTCACTTAACAAGGATTTACTCACGTACACACATTAAAGTCTTTTAATGTCTACGTTTACGTATTTAAATGTGTATATTATTTACTTACCTTCATATTTATATACATAAGTGAAAATGTATGTGTTTATGTTTATGACGAGCCACCAGAAAGACGGAAAATACATATGCAAAAAAAGAAAGAAAGGAAAAAGTATATAAAAAACATATACGTATGATAAGTACTTAAAAAACTAGACAAAGAAATACAGTAAAGGATAAAATAATAGCAGATTTATTATAAAATAAATTGCTTCATGTATAGAATATTTTGTTTTGATGAGATTTTATCACTTTAGGTCCCATATAAGACCACATTTAGCTTATGCTGTTAAATCTACGAAATATTGATATATTAAATTCGACACTAATGATTTTTGGTTCTTGATAAAATTTCAATCTTTCCGAAAATAGTGCAGGGAAATTTCTGCTATAATGCAAAAAAGTTATGGCTAAAAATATAACTAATTTTAGGACTCATGAATGCACAAAACAAAACGTATTCCGGACGAATTTGTGGTGAAGTGTATTGGAGATTCGGCATAGCCGATTTTGAATCGTTTGAAATTTTCAGAAATTATTGACATTGTAACACTAAGGGTATTTAGAAAAGGGATCTTTTTCTAAATTTCCAAATATATGAAGATAAATATCAATATTTGGAATTTTTAGAGGTGTAGAAAAATCCACTACTAATCGATTGTAAACACCTTGAGATTCCCAAAATTGAATTCCGCTCTCTGCCACAATCCGTCTCAAATTAACTATAAACGCACCGAAATAATGGAATGAGTTGGAAACCATAACCGAGAAGAACCATATTATAGTTCCGCACAAAATATGGTTTAGTCCAACTCTATTACAGTTCTGAGCAATAACAAATCCATAGTGTTAATCTTTTGAACGTTGACACATCTATGTTGTTTACCATAAATTCTCGAGCAACAAGAAAGATTTCCTCGTTCCACAACCATATTATGGTTACGCCTCATTCCATGTTTTTTATTATTAAACTATAAAACCCATAAATATTTGAGGTTTTTTTGTTTTATTGAAAATAAATAACCGAAGCCTTAATTAAAAACGTTAAATTAAAATAGAAACATCGCAATTTTGAACTGCTTAAAATTTTAAAATATATTGAAAATAAAAAAAAATACTTTTGTTCAAATTTTCAAAATGTAAAAAATTGAAGTAATATAACACTTTATCAACAATAATATGTTTACCAGTTAAACATATTGTACCAACTTACTTTATTACAGCAACAATATTATTTTAAAAATGATTTTAATTCAATTAACAAAATTCTTTGCCACATTTAAATAAGTAGTGCTGCGATGAACATATTGCAAATATGTCTTTTCTCTGTGTGTAGCTGATGTTAAAGCTAAGGCGGAATCGGATATTAGACTGATAAAATTTTAAATTAAAGAATTTTTAAAAATTTCAATTCTTTCACCAGAATTTCAACATTATCTGTTCATAACTTACTTCTTGATATATCTGTAAATTTTAGATCCATTATAGCGAAAAATAGAATTTACAAGGGACATACAGAAATAAACAGTAACGCAGTGGGGACTCATCTACTTATGTTCTCAAGATCCAAACTTAAAATCAACTTGTGGTCAGACTAATTGTTTGAAAGTGACAGATTATTAAAGCCTCATAGAAATACTATGGACAGACTTAAAAATTTTTAGCACTTTTTTCTCTTTAAAGATCAAGCTCAAAAATTCGAGTCTCTTACACGTCCTCCATCGGAGAGAAATTATACAGAAATGGAACGATATGAAAGTAGTAGTGTTATCCTTTTGATTTTGTGCTTTACTTTAGGATGCAACTATTTCTTTAAGCCTGTCTATCTTATTTGATTTTTCTTAACGCGTTTACAGTCAAAATCGTTTTTGTCTTTAATTAATTTAAATATTTTTTTAAAATTCTGAATATCTAAACTACTGCTATTTTTATACTCCCAACTGTTATTCCATAAACATACAGGGCTTGTCATATGAACAATAAACGTTGAAAAATTTCACACAGAGTTAAAGTACAAAATGGTAGAAAAAAGCTACAAGTACTTAATGTCATAATGCATATAAGTAAAAGGTGAAAAAATACGACAACGACTTTATTAACTAAATAGTACATCAAGTATTAAAAACAAAGAACTTAATAATTCTTTTAACCAGAAAATAGCAAAAAAGGAGTGGTTTTTCTTGAATATCGCACTTTTCCTTCTGTTATTTTCATTATAGAAATCATAAATGTAAAATGTAGACTTGAAGTAGACTAATAAAGATTTTAGTGAAATTATGTTATTTTGAAGCAAAAAAAAAAACATATTTTAAAGCTTAAATATTAAGTCTTAATAATTTTGAAATTTGTCACTCAAACATTTTTCAAAATTTAAGCTTTAAAATAAACTTTTATGTGGGATTTAATAATAAAAAAGGATTATTTCCTTTGAAGGCAACATTTCATTCACTCTTCAACACCTGGTTTAGTTTATAGTCACGTTATTATTTTCCTTTTTTTTTCTTATTTTAATTTTCACTTTTTGGTTTCTTTTTGTCAACTGCAATCGTGCATATCAATCTGAGACACTTTAAATCCTTTTCACTTTCTTTTGTTGACCTTTTCTTTTACCTGTTTCCGTGTCTTTTTATACCCTCCACCACCACAAGTGGTGAAGGGTATATTAAGTTTGTCATTCTGTATGTAACGCCAAGAAGGAATCATCTCAGACCCAACAATGTATATATATTATTGCATCAAATCAAAAACTGAGTCGATTTAGCTATGTCCGTCTGTCCGTCTGTCTGTCTGTTGGAAACATTCTCACGCCTAGAATAATTGACCGAATTCAATAAAACTTGGCCACATTGTTTGTTATTGTCCTAAGCAGTTTGCTATTTAAAACCAGCTATATCGGTTTATAAGCAAGGAAGTTATAGACCGATATCTGAAACAACCCCAAAATTTCGAAAATGAACTCTTATAATTTCTTCTAAAAATGTAATTGGACTTAAACAAAAAATTAATTTTAGCATACAATTGCACGTGCTTCATCATCGTGCAAAAAATTATCAAAATCTGATTAACCGGAAAAAAGTTATAGGCTATAATATGCAAAATTTTGATACACCCCAAACTCTTTGTGCCATATAGGCCGCAATTTTTAAGATAATTTACTAAAATTTGTCACAACTAATTTTTTAACCATTCTTAATATACGTTATAAATTTTATTAACATTGGTCCATATTTTGATATAGCTCCCATATAAGGCCTTTTCCCGGAATATGATTTACAGCTTATAAAACTCTTAAATTGGAACCAATTCTATTGAAATTTGGCATAATTAATTTTTTAACTATTTTAAATATGTGTTATAAATTTTGTTAACATGGGTCCATATTTTGATATAGCTCCCATATAAGGCCTTTTCCCGGAATATGATTTACAGCTTATAAAACTTTTAAATTTGAACTAATTCTTTTGAAATTTGGAACAATTATTGTTTTCACTATTTTAAATATATATTATGTATTTTATTAACATGGGTCCATATTTTGATATAGCCCCCATATAAGGCCCCTTTCCGGAATATGATTTATAGCTCATAAAACTCTTAAATTGGAATCAATTCTATTGAAATTTGACACAGTTAATTTTCTAGCTATTTTAAATATATGTTGTAAATTTTATTAACATGGGTCCATATTTTGATATAGCTCCCATATAATGCCCCTTCCCGGAATATGATTTATAGCTTATAACACTTTTAAATTTGAACCATTTCTATTGAAATTTGGCATAATTAATTTTTTAACTATTTTAAATATGTGTTATAAATTTTGTTAACATGGGTCCATATTTTGATATAGCTCCCATATAAGGCCTTTTCCCGGAATATGATTTACAGCTTATAAAACTTTTAAATTTGAACTAATTCTTTTGAAATTTGGCACAATTATTGTTTTTACTATTTTAAATATATATTATGAATTTTATTAGCATGGGTCCATATTTTGATATAGCCCCCATATAAGGCCCCTTTCCGGAATATGATTTATAGCTTATAACACTTTTAAATTTGAACCATTTCTATTGAAATTTGGCATAATTAATTTTTTAACTATTTTAAATATGTGTTATAAATTTTGTTAACATGGGTCCATATTTTGATATAGCTCCCATATAAGGCCTTTTCCCGGAATATGATTTACAGCTTATAAAACTTTTAAATTTGAACTAATTCTTTTGAAATTTGGCACAATTATTGTTTTTACTATTTTAAATATATATTATGAATTTTATTAGCATGGGTCCATATTTTGATATAGCCCCCATATAAGGCCCCTTTCCGGAATATGATTTATAGCTCATAAAACTCTTAAATTGGAATCAATTCTATTGAAATTTGACACAGTTAATTTTCTAGCTATTTTAAATATATGTTATAAATTTTATTAACATGGGTCCATATTTTGATATAGCCCCCATATAAGGCCCCTTTCCGGAATATGATTTATAGCTCATAAAACTCTTAAATTGGAATCAATTCTATTGAAATTTGACACAGTTAATTTTCTAGCTATTTTAAATATATGTTATATATTTTATTAACATATAAATATGTGTTATAAATTTTGTTAACATGGGTCCATATTTTGATATAGCTCCATTATAACGGCCCTTCCCGAGTAAATAAAGACCAATTCTATTGAATGTCGACACAATTATTTTACTAACTGTTCTGAAGATATTATAATAATTTGCCATCTATCGGTCCAATTTTCCTATAGCTCGCTTATAACGGGATTTCCCGGAAAACGGATTAGAGTTTATAAAACATTTAAATAAAGATCAATTCCATTAAAATTTAGCACAATGATTTGTTTAACTATAATCAAAGTATATTATAACTATAAACAATCTTGGTTCAAATTTTGTTGTAGCTCCCATATAAGAACCTTTCTCGGAAAATAAGTTTGAGATTATAACAATCATATTTTTTGTTTTTATATGCTCCACAGTACAAGTGGTAGAGATAGAATATTAACTTTGTCATTCTGTGTGTAACGCTAAGAATGAATTATTTCAGACCCCATAATGTATATATTCCTGCATCAAGTCAAAATCTCAGTCGATTTTCGTCAATCTCTTTGTCTGCTCACATCCACAAAAATTAACAGAGCTCAAAGAAATTTGGTAGAAAAAAGGCAGTTCAGTATAAAAATTTTATAGCCTAAATTGTAACTAATTTTATGACTAATTAAGTATTTCTGTGTTATATACATTTGTGAGTGTATGTGTATCTATGGAACCTAACGTATTAACTTTACACGAATTTGTGGTGGAGGGTATTTAAGATTCGGCATAGCCGAATATAGCATTCTTACTTGTTTAGTTTAGGATTAGAATTTTTTTTGGGAAAGAAATAAAATGAAAAATAGTGTGATGATGTTGGTTTTGGAAAAATCAATTTCCGGTGGATTGATACAAATGATTAAATCGTCTAGTTTTGGGGGTTTTAAAATATTTGAAGAAAGATTTACTTTTTTTCAAGGGATAAGAATGTTCAAGGTGAGTTAAGTTATTTAAAAAATCATTTTCATATTTTAAATAATTTTAGAGTTAAAAACTTTAGAGGATGGAATTCACTATAAAAAAGCTCAACATATTTTTCGATAAAATGATTGAAATAAAGTTTTACACAGTCAGAAGAGAAATAGATAAATTGAATCCAATTTTTAGACAAATGTAGATCAATCAAAGTAAAATTAGCTATAGTTTCTTAAATAACACTCTAATCGAAAAAAAGTAGTTTAATTTGTAAACACCCTTAATTTTCACCAAATTTCGATTTTTAGAGCAATTTTTGAGCGAAATTCATAAGAAAACTAAAATTATCTGTAGTTTCTCAAATAACGCTCCCATCGCAAAATGAAACTTGATTTGTAATCATTTTTTTTTATCAAATTAAGATTTTTAAGATGATTGTAGAACAAAAATCATAAGAAAACTAAAATTGGTTGCAGTTTCTTGAATAATGCTCTAATCGCAAAAAGAAGCTTTATTTGTAATCACCTTTATTTTGCACCAAATATTGATTTTTAGGACGATTTTTTATCAAAATTCTTAGGAAAACTAAACTCGACAATAGTTTCTGAAATAACGCTTAAATGCAAGAAAGAGGCTTAATATTAAATCACTTTTATTTAGTTTTTATTAAATTTTTACCTCTAAGACGATTCGCGATCAAAAACCATAAATAATCTAAAACTGGCTGGCCAGAAATAAAACTAATTTTCCGTAATAACATTTATTTTTGAACAAATTTCGGTTTTTCATTCGATATTTTATCAAAATTAATAAGAAATTTTAAATTGGCCGTAATTTCTAAAACAATATCCCAATCGCAAAATTAAGCCTTATTTAAAATCACTTTTATATATTTACCAAACTTCTAATTTTAAGAGGATTTTTTACCAAAAATCATAGGAAAACTTAAATTGATTGTAGTTCCTTAAATAATGCTCCAATCACAAAAAAAGCTTATTTTGTTATCAATTTTATTTATAACAAATGAATGCATATAATTTAAGATCTTTTAAATGTTTCGTTTTTTCATAAATTTATTTTATTGATTTGTTTTTTGAGACAAAAAAGAAAACACATTTTCTAATCAACATATTAAGAAAACAACTATAATTTAGTCGCAAAAAATCCCCCAACATTAAATAAAATTTTACTTTGTTGTTCAGTCTTTAATCTTAAAAAATATCTAGAAGCCAATAAAATTATTATGCACCCCTCCGGATTCAATACCAACAAAAAATAATAAAATAAAAATATAATAATATATGTTTCTTTAAATAAGAAAATATATGTTTCTTTAAATAAGAAATTTTAATATTATTCATCTATTTAATATCATCTATATATGTATATATCATATATACTTACATACATAAATGTACTTAGTAGTGTGAACAGTAAAAATGTAGAGAGAAAAATCTATATAAATATTACTGAAGTATAAAATGTTTCTATATAAAAATATCTAATTATTGACATTCACTTAAGTTTATTTATTTATTTATTTAAGTTATTTATTTTAATAAATTTTCATAAATAAATAATTTTTACAATTCAAGTAAAATAATTCGGGTGTCAAAATATTAAAAAAATAAATAGTTTTATGACGGACGTTAGTTAATGATAACATTTAATGCAAATTGATGTACAATAAAATAATCAAGGTCACACACACAAGAGCCCAATATCTCTGCATTGGCCTTACCTTCGAGCATTTTGGAGGATTTTCCTATCTTGGTAGAAATACCAGATTATTGTTCTTGTACATTCAAGGGCTTGTTGACCAAAGTTACAGAAGGCCAAGTCAGGCCAAATAAGAGTTGGATACATTATGAATAGAAACAGCCTTTTTAGTAAGTATTATTAGCATTTTTAACTAATAAGTGTTTCTTGTCATACCAAATTTTTTTTGGGAAATTTTGACTGTTTTTGGGTCCTTCATGAACATACCCTCAAGCTAAAAATTTTCCAGAAAATACGTTTCGTCATTCATTATAAAACAAGAATTTTTTAAAGAATTTTGAATATGTTTGATCAGATGAAACATATTCATTAGTTTGACATTAAACATTGTAACTGTCAGATTTCACAAAGTTACCTTTCCAAAAGATTATCGGCATTTGAGTTAGGTTTTAATGAAACACGAGTGTTAAGAATTTGTCGATCATACTTCATACTTTATAGTTGTTGTAAAATAATATAACAGAATTAACCGACACAATATGAATTTTTCAAAATAGTGCATGGTTATGACACAAACATATTATTGTGGTAGGTGATGAAAATTCCATGTTTTTAAACATATATTGTATAAAATAAGATACAGCCATACTGAACTCCTGAAATTTTGTGGTTTTCGAAACAAATTTGGAAATAATATTCTGATCCAATGAAAACAGTTTTATTGAAATTCCAGAAATGATTGTGTTTGTAAAAAAAATGTTATGGACTGATAACATTAGTTTTTTAATTAAGTTTTTATGAAGAATACAATTTTTGTATGATGACCAAATTGCGATCAACATATTATTGTTATTTTATTGATAATAATTTTATTTTAGCTGCAAAATTTGTTGACAGAATAAAATTATTTCTTGAAATTCAACATTTAGATTCGGACTTGTATAAGAGTAATTTATTTAAAATATTGGTCTATAAAATTCTTCATTAAGCCCGCATACAAATGTTCCCCACAAGATTTCGTTTCCAAGTTCCAAATATAAAGCGATCTTAACAAAACTTTTCACAAGAAACTCTAGAATGATGTACCAAACTAAACGAGAATCGGTCCATTGTTACTCATTAGTCTCATAAAAATCACAATTCCCAATATCTCTTGGAAGGGATATATCTCACATTTATGTTGGTCTTTTACAAACAATTGATCGACTTTAGCTTCTTACTTATTTTTTGTTGTGTTTTACATTCATATCAAAATATTCTTCTTAGGCAACTTATTTTTGAGTTAGTTGCTTTTGGGGAAAAGAAACTTTTTTAGTCTCTGGATTATAAAATATAAATAAGAATGTATACAACTACACACACATACACCTACACATATAAAGAGTCAATAAAAAATAAATGCAATTTTCTTTGCAGTCGACATATTCGTCTCCAAAAAAAGAAAAAACTGAACTGTATTCCAGACAGAAACTTAATAAAGAAGTCAAAACACGCACTTCTAAAAATTCAGAAAAGTACACATACAAAGTAGAAATAATCATATAAGAAAATAAAATAGAAGTGTTAAATAAATAAAAATAAATCGAAAAATAATAAAAAATCAATAATTCATTTTTAAAGAAAATTCAAAATTTCTTTAGTTCCAAAATTAAATTCAATTATTTAATTGAAGTATTTTTTTTCTATTTACTTGATTTTCACATTTATCATTTCTATACCCTCCATCACGACAAGCAGTGATGAAGGTATATTACCTTTATCATTACGTGTGAGCACCAAAAAGTTATCATCTCAGACCCCATAGAGAGTATATATATTTTTGCATCAAATCAAAATCTAAGTCGATCTCTTGGAAACATTCTCACGCTTTAAATAATTATCCGAATTCGATAAAATTCGGACACATTATTTGTTATTATTTCCCATTTGAAGTCATGTTAATCGATTCATCGTCAAAAAACTTATAGACCGAGATCTGAGACAACTCAAAATTTCGAAAAAGATCATTTTTATTTTTTTCAATAAAAAGTTTAAAAAAATTTAACAATAATACACAGTTATATGTTCTTCATCATTGTGCACAAAATTCCCAAAATCGGATCAATAGAAAAATATTAATAAATTGGAAAATGCAAATTTTAAGATAATTATCTGAAATTATTATATTTATTTTGATACAATAATAAACCCCTGTAGTCATTATTTGATCTAGCTCCCATATAACCCTTCTCGGAATATGCTTTACAGCTTATAAAACTTTTAAACATGAACCAATTTTATTGAAATAACGCATAATTAATTTTCTAAATGTTTTAAATATATATTGATAATTTTACTAATATTCGTATAGGCCTGCCCTGCCCTGCCCGGATAACGGATTTATGTTTATTTAACACTTCAATAAAGTCCAATTTCATTACAGTGCGGCATGATAATTTTCTAATTATTTTTATGTATTTTATAAATATGAACAAGCTCGGTTCATATTTTTCAATAGCTTTCATATCAGGCCCCTTCCCGGAAAAGAGTTTTGAGTTTATAAAAGTAGTAAATAAAGATCAATTCTATTGAAATTCGACACAATTATTTCCCTAACTTTATTTAGTAAATATTATTAATTTGGCCTTATTTTGCTATAGCTCCCATATAAGCCCTCCTTTTTTATCCCCTAAAACTAGTTAATAATGACCAATTCTTTAGAAATTCGGCTCAATTATTTTTCTGTCTTAAATATATGTTATTAGTCTGACCACTATCGGTTCATAGTTTACTATAGCTCCTATATAACGCTTCATCCCGGAAAACGGGTTTGAGCATAAAAACTATTATAACTGTTTGAATATGTGATTCTTTCTTGGCAAACATCGTTACCAATTTGATGAATATCGTAGTTCCAATTTAAGGCCCCTTAGCAAAAAATGGTTTAAATTTTATCCATTTTTTAAACTGTTTTTAACATATGAAACTAGATTGACAGTCATTGGGTCTTATTTGGTTATTACTCCTTTATAATCCCTACCCCTTCCCCCGAATAAAATATGAACTAATTCCATCGAAACTCCGACAACTGGATAATTGTCTTAAGTACAGTGATGGTGGGTATTAAAATTTCGACACAGCCGAATACAGCATTCTAACTTGTTATTGTTTTAATTTAATTCAAAATCTTTAATTTATATTTAAAATTTGTATAAATGTGTATGTGTGTTTCGTCATAAAATAAAATTGATCAATGTTATTTTCTTCCACAACAAAATTGTATAAATAAAATTTTGCCAGTAACTAAAAGATTTTTATTCCATTTAAAATACAAAAATTTCTAGGTTATAAATTCGTTTGTCTCTTTAACTTGACTGACTAACCGTCTGTCTGTCTGTTTGTCTGTATTATAAATTATTGATTGCATTATTGCCCCCAGTCATTGTGCTACCTACAATTGCAACAATTTGAGTCTTTAATGCAAACAATTTTTTTTATTTCTTTATTTTGATTCAAACTATGAAATGTCATAGAGAAGGAAATAAAAACAATTGGCTGATAGAGGGGGAGAGCAAACAGACCCTTGGAATTGGACCATAACATGTAAATGGATGAATAATTCATCAAATTATGCTTGAAGGCATTGAATTATTCTTTTTTTTGTGTTCATTGTTGTAAAATTGATGACGATGATGATAATGATGTTGTTGATATTAATAATGAAAATAATGATGATAAAAACAAAAGTTATTTCCAATGACATTGATTGAAGATTCCTAATAAAATATGTGTTAATGTGAAAATTCAATTTAAGTTATTTAGTCATCGTCTTTATAAGGAAAATTGATTTAACTTAAGAGAGATGAAGTGATAATTTTAATGATTAAATTTCAGATATGATTCTGTATGTCGAAAATAATGTGTGAACATTACAAGAAGTAACATTTGTATCGTATTGATACTACTTATGAAACTAAGAGGCGGTTAAGACCGTATAACAGTGAGTCACTTATAAAGTGAAACAAAAAGGGGCCACATCTCCCCCTGATCGTATCCTTGATAAAGTGATTGAATCCAAATTTAATAACTTTCGTTTTGCCAAAAAATGGGTGTTGCTAACTCTATGCAAACATTAGTGTTATATTATGATACGATTTAAGTTTAATGGAAACAAAGTAGAGGACTGTGGATGTTATAGTTCTTTAGATATTCCATAATCAATATTTGCTTTGTATGGGATGTACCTCTTCCCCTGGACCTATCGGAAGTTTTTGCAGCCTATGTTACTTTTGGGTATATTGGGATCATATTTCATCATCTTTTAATTTCACATTTTGTAAAGTACCTATCGATAAGACAATTACCATAAAACAGGTCTGAACTCATTCCTCATTTTATGTATTAATAGCATTAATCACTTCTTAAACAAAAGTTTTTGAGTAAATAGAAAAAAATAACTTAAATATTTTTAAATCACAATAATAAAATGATTGCAATTTTAAATTTGCCATAAATTTTAATCCCCCATAATCTCTCCTCCACTCATGAACTACTCTTAAATTTTATTTAAAAAATTGTCATCTTTACAAATACATTTACAACTACGTATATGTTTGTAAATAAATTTAAATCTCTTCCTGTGGCGGGTGTAAATTTACAAATTGAGTTCTTTATTTTTTTTCTCTACAATTTTAACCCACAATTCCACAATTGATTGAAACGAATTGTATTTTTATTGAAGCATAAAAGAGTCTTCAGTTTTCATTTTTTTATTATTTTATTATATTCAAACAATCATTTACTTTACATTACACCTATGGATTGGTGTAAATGTGTAAGTGTGTGTGTGTTTGTGTATATTTACATTATAACTTATATAACATATTTTATTGTAAATTTTCCCTTTTTTTCTCTTTTTTTTTAATATTTTACAAAAGAAACGTTTGAAAAGAGAGAAAAAAGTAATAACGGAAAATTGTATTAAATTTATTCAATTGTGTCACTATAATAACAACAATATTTGCTGCTGGTGTTAAAAAAAATGAAGAAGAAAAAATAACGGAGAAATATGAGAGGAAAAAAGTATAAAGAAGTTATAACGTAACGGAGAAAACTCTACATGATAGTCAAAACTTTTATTTGTAGTCTAGTTTATAGTCCTGACATTTGACTATAGGTAGTTAATGCCTTATATAGTTATAGTTAATGCCGTAGTCCGGTTTATGATCTAGACTATGACCCGGTTTATGATCTAGATCATAAACCGTAGTCCGGTTTATGATCTAGACTATGAGTGTATGATCGTGACTTTGTTAGACTAAAATCTACTGAATAATCTATAATAAAATCTTGTTTATAATATATATTATATTCTAGTTTATCATCAGTCTAATTTACGATCTAGATTGTGATATAGTTTACGATCTTTAGTATATCATAATTTAGAGTAAAGTTTAGTGCATGATCTGTATTATAGTCTCGATCATAATATAGACTAAAGCCTAATGTGTGATCTAAACTCTAGCCTTGTTTTAAAATATATTCTTTAGTTTATGATCTTGACTATAATCTAAGTTATGATCTAAACTGCAGTCTAGTCAATTTTATAAATTCTGGTGTATCATTTTCTAAACAAAGGACGAATAAACGATCTTGTCTATAGACTAGATTATAATCTAGACTAAAGTCTAATGTATTATCTTGTTTATAATAAAGTCTACAATCTAAACTACGGTCTAGAATATGATCTAAGTCAGAGTCCAAGTTTTTTATTTTGCTTATAGCTTAAATTATGATCTACACTATAGTGTAGTTCATGAACTTATGATCTAGACCACAGTCTAGTTAATGATCTGGAATATAATATAGTCTACATGATATTCTAGACTATTTGCTAGTCTAGTTTTGATACAGATTTAGTCTAGTTTTTGATCTATAGTCTATAGTCTATTTTATTATTTGTCTTGTCAGGTGTAAATTATATATTGTATCATAACTTAAAATATATATTTTTGTAGGGAACTTTAAAAAATTGAAAACAACAAAAGAAAGGTGTGTTAAAAAAGCACGTACGAGACAACTTATAACTGTATGTGTGAGTATCATACATTTACACAATACATATAAACAATATCAAGTCATAAAGCCTCTGTAATGGTAACAAAATATATATTCATACATACATACATAAATACATATGTAAATATATTTATATTAACATATTTGTATATGTTGTTGTCATATGAGAGTTTATTGAAAAAAAATCTACATAAAAGTCTACAACAGATTTTTATGAACTCAATTTGTTTATGAGTCTTTAAAGGCAACAAAAACAAAAATAGAAGCAGCCAACTTACAAAAACAGGAGAATCTGTATGTTTGTAAGTGAAGAAATTTTATATAGTTAAGCTGGCAGATATTTTATATCATAAACAAATATTCATGAACGTCATGTACAAGTAATAAATGAGAAAAAAAAACTATTCGAAGAAATATAAACGGAAATGTAAAGAAGTTCAGAGTTTCTTGACTTGTGGTCGGAGAACTGAAATTGGGAAAAATTTTAAATAATAAATAAAACTATATTTTCTTATATTTCTACGTTATTGAAGGTCATGATGATGGAGTTAAAAACGAAATTTGTTAAAACATGCAATTTATAAATTGTTACTTTAAGGAAAAAATGAAGATCTAGTGAAACTTTTTTGGTTTATAAGGCATATTAAAATACTTGTTTTTTCGAAAAAGACATGTCAATAGTTTTCTTTATTTTTTTTAAGGAAACGGATGTTGCAAAATAAATACAGCTAACGTTATTTTGTATAAAACAAATACATTCATATATTATTTCACTCTCTTAATTACATATACAATACTTTTATTAAACAAATCTAAATATTATTAAGAAACTCGAAATTTTGTAAACAGAATATACTTTCAGTGAAAATTTAGTTTTCAATGAGATTAAAATGGAATTTTGGAATAATTAAAAATTAATTTTTTATGAAAAAGATTTGTTATAAAATTAAATAGAGTTTTAATAAAAAATTCATTATTAAAAAAAATCTGTTTTTAAATTTACCCGTTTTTACAAAATTAAAAAATATTTTATTGCAAAATGCAAATTCAAATTTGTCAATTGAAAATTTCAATGATAAAAATACTTTTAATGAAAAATTCATATATCTAAGAAAAATTCAACAATTCAAATATCTAAGAAAAATTCATTTTTTTGGTGAAGAACAAAAGTTTTCACAAATTATATAACACTTTGTAAAAATTAAAATTTTTAGGGAAATTTTTTTTAGTAAAAAAATTTTGTGAAAAATTCAAATTTTTAGTAAAAATTAAAATTTTTAATGAAAATTAAAGTTTTAATTAAAATCTAAGTGTTTAGCGAAAAATTCAAATTTTTAGTGAACAAATAATTTGTTATTGAAAAATTTAATCCGTAGTGAACAATTAAAATTTTTATAAAAATTATTTCCTTAAGAAAATTCAAAATTTTAGGAAAAAATAAAGTTTTAGTCAAGGAATTTTTTATTTGATGCAAAAAATTAGTCAAACCTATTTGGTCTAAAGAGCTCAATTGGTTAATTGCCATTGATTTGTTCCCCTGTGTAAGATAATCTGATTCCATATCAATAACTCATAATACAAAATAATTATATAATTATAATTTGAACATTGAGACCAACTTTTTAATGGTGCTATTTCTAAGTTGCTGCATATTTTACGTTAGAACACAATCGAGATCAGTAAAATATATATAAGAAGTTCTTTGACCGAATCTCCAAAAGATAATATTAAAAAAATAATTTATACTTTTAATACTGTACTGTCTATTATCTAAATATAAAAAATTATATGCTCCATTTAATCACATAATAATCACCATTGTTCTCTTTCTTAGTCTTCTCACATTTATGTCTCTATTAACCATAAAAACACAAACAAAATCATACAAACAAAAAAAGGAAATCCAAATATATTTATAAAAATATACAAAAGAAAAATTGTTTAAAAAATATTAAGAGTTTAATACAGTAATGTATTGTTCTAACATGTGTTACCTCATACATACACCCTCTATGACACACACACACACAAAGCAAACGATTAAAAGTACATGAACAAACGGAAGGATGGATGCTTGTCCAAATGTTTACAAAGTCAGAGTAAGAAAACCTTAATACTTGTATGTGTAAATGATTAAGTACATGTGTTTAAGTATATATATGTCTATATGTGTGTGTTTGTTTATTCCTGTAAATGATGTATATTGTCCAGTTATAAGCTCATAACTATAAGCTTATAACATCATTCTAAACAATTTAACTTTTGATAAGCTTAATATTCTCATACTCTCTTTTAACTTGTGTTTATAAACATAATATTTTTCTCCTTTTTGCCACTTTTTTTACTTTGTGTCATTCTAACCAACACATTTATATTTTTTATTTCTGTCAACCTTTATATGAAAAGGGGAGTTCCAATTTAAGGGTTTGTGTGTGTATATATATATAATATTTATGATCATAGATAGAAATCATTCTTTTATGTTGTTTTTTTTCCTTCATTTTGGTAGAACATCCCTGTAGCCTGTTTATAAAACTCGTATATAAAAAGAGATTTAACTTTTTTCATTTTTTATTTTATTTTTATATATTTTTTCTGCATGTGAAAAGTGTCCAACGTCAATGCCACTTAAATTAATAGCTCTAATAAATGTCTGTGACAGGCAACACTTCATAAAAATCTCGGTAAATTGTTTGTAAAATGTTGGTACAAAAAAAACGAATATATGCTCTCACATAAATGCTTACAGGCATATACATATATCATTTCAAATTGTATGTTTATATGTGTGTTTAAAAAAATATTATACGATTTCTAAAGGCAACATATTGTTGCAGCATTCGAAAAAGACTTGTCATAAAAATGTAAGATCTAAATGATTTCAAATTAAATCAAATAGATTTGAAAGTTTTAAAAATGAACGATGTCACATAGAAAGTTTAAGAGTTTTTTTCTGAAATAAAACATGATGTCTTTCAGATAAATTTTAATGAAAGAATTTATTTTATATAAATATGACATGATGGAATTAGAACTGATCTAGAACTGAACTAGATCGGAACTAGAACTGAACTAAACTAGATTTAAACTAGAGCTGAACTAGAACTGAACCAGAACTGAACTTAACTGGAACTTAACTGGAACAGAACTAGAACTGAACTTGTACTAAACTAGATTTGAACTAGAACTGAACTTGTACTAAACTAGATTTGAACTAGAACTGTACTTGTACTAAAGTAGATTTGAACTAGAACTGAACTTGTTACTAAACTAGATTTGAACTAGAACTGTACTTGTACTAAAGTAGATTTGAACTAGAACTGAACTTGTACCAAACTAGATTTGAACTAGAACTGAACTAGAACTGAACTAGAACTGAACTGGAACTAAAACTGAACTAGAACTGAAATAGAACTAAACTACAACTGAACCAGAACTGAAATAGAACTGAACTGAACTACAACTGAACTAATACTGAACTAGTACTAAACTAGAACTCAAGTAGTATCTAAACAAGGTTTAAACTGGAATGTAAATCAAAACTAGAATCTGAATTATTGGCTGTACCGGAACTAATAGCTGAACTGAAATCTCGACTAGAATCTCTGAACTAGGATAAGATTTGAAGTAGAATCGAAGCAATTAACTGAGCTAGAATTTTGAACTTAAATGTGAATCTGAATCTCAACTAGAATTTGAACTAGAATATGAAATTAGAACTAAACTTGAACTGGGAACTAGAACCTCAATTAAATTCTTAGCTAGAATTTGAACTAAAATCACAATTTAGAATCTGAATTTTTCACCAAATTAAAAATGCTTATTTCAGATAATTCAAGCAGTATTTTTCTTATTTTTATATTTACAAGCTAAAACAATTGTGAATATTCTTGTAAACCAGTATTTTAATTCAATCAAGAACTCTTATCAATCTTAACTTAATCATCATTAATTTTAAACAAAAAATTTATCACATACAATGATTATTGTCATTTGGAGATTATAAATTCCAAAACCTTAATAACAATTCATTTTAAGACTGTCGGCACATAATTAA
>PYHX02000140.1:0-25140 GCA_004302925.2 Cochliomyia hominivorax | reverse complement strand
GTTGGGATCAAAATTTTGAAAATTCTTGCTGTTAGAGATTTTTGGTTAAAAACTAATTAATATTCAATTTTTAATTAATAAAACAATATTTTTTTTTAATTTATTTTAAGCAGATTTAAAATATAAATTTGTAATTAATCAACAACTATTCCAAGTCATGAGCATGTCATGGCTTGTAAGGTTTATATCTTCCACCTGAACATGTTTTGGTTGTTGTCCAAGGCATAATAGACGGCTTCAGCAACATCTTCTGGATTGAGTTTTGGTAAAACATTTACAGAATCTTTATAAACTTTTAAAAAATCGGTATCAACTAAACGGGATTTATACTCTGAAAATGGAATTAATTAATTAAAAATTTAATTAATTTATTTTTAATTAATTATTTTTTTTGTCAATTAAATTATTAATTAATTAACTGTTAATGTTGCTTTAATTAAAATAAATGTATTTCTGTCATTTTCCATTCATTACTAAGTAAAATCTCCCTTTCTAATTAAATAACAGAGAAAAAATTTAATTTGTTCTTGAATTATTTAAGCAAAAATTGTTGTAGAATTAATTAGAAAATATTAATTGTCTGTTTATCAGTATGTATGTCTGTTTGTCGTCTGTATATAAATGTATCTGAGTGATAGGTAAAAAATAACATTATTATTTACCCTACACCACTATAGTTAGGCTATTATGGCGTTTGTGCAGATGTTTGTAACGGGCAGAAAAATTAGTCCTGCTTTTAAGTATACCGTTCGACTCAGGATCACTTTCTAAATCGATGTAACCATGTACATCAGTCCGTCCGGCTGGCTGTCCATGTTAAGCTTGTTCGCAAAGTACAGAATCGTTTTGGGAAATTATACGAGGGTCGGTCCATATTTTTTTCTAACTTTAATAAAATCCTTTTGCACACATAAGCAAGAAAAAAAGAAAAGCAAATTATAAGATTACAAAAATTTGGTGTAGGGTATTACATAGTCGGGCTTGACCGACAATAAAATTTTTACTTGTTTTCCTTCTTCATCTATTTATACCCTCCACTATCACAAGTGGTGTTGAGGGTAAATTAAGTTTGTCATTCCGTGTGTAACGTCAAGAAGGAATCATCTCAGACCCTACAATATATATATATATATATATATATTATATATATATATATATATATATAATATATATATATATTATATATATATATATATATATATATATATATATATATATATATATATATATATATATATTATTGCATCAAATCAAAAACTGAGTCGATTTAGCTATGTCCGTCTGTCTGTCTGTTGGAAACATTCTCACGCTTAGAATAATTGTCCGAATTAATAAAATGTGGCCACATCATTTGTTATTGTCCTATGCAATTTGCTATTTAAAACCTGCTATATCGGCTTATAAGCAAGGAAGTTATAGAACGATATCTGAAACAACCTTAAAATTCCGAAAAAGAACCCTCACAATTTCTTCTAAAATGTAATTGGACTTAAACAAAAAATTAATTTTAGCATACAATTGTGCTACATCATCGTGTAAAAGATCATCAAATTCTGATTAAGAGGAAAAAAGTTATAAGTTATTATATGCAAAATTTTGATACACCCTAAACTCTGTGTGTCATATGGGGCCGCAATTTTTAAGATAATTTACTGAAATTTGTCACATATACTTATTTTGATACAATAATAAAATCAAAGAAGTTATATTGTTCTGGGATCATTAATTGACCCAGTTCCCATATAAGGCCCCTTCCCGGAATATGATTTATAGCTTAAATTTGAACCAATTCTATTGAAATTTTGCACAATTAATTTTTTAACTATTCTAAATATATGTTATAAATTTATTAACATGGGTCCATATTTTGATATAGCTCCCATATAAGGCACCTACCCGGGAAACGGGTTTGAGCTTATAGAACAAATAAATAAAGACAAATTCCATTGGAACTCAGTACAATGATTTAATGTATATTCTTAATTAGAACAATCTTGGTCCCATATTTTGATGTAGCTCCCATTATCAGGCCCCCCACCAAAAAACAGTTTTCAGCTTATAAAACGATTAAATAAAGACCAATTCTATTGAAATTCGACACAATTATTTTGCTTAATGTTCTGAAGATATTATATTAATTTAGCCTATATCGGTCCATATTTTCCTATAGCACCCTCATAAAGGGCTTTTCCGGAAAACGGGTTTGAGTTTATAAAACATTTAAACAAAGATCAATTCCATTAAAATTTAGTAGAATTATTTTTCTAACTATAATCAAAGTATATTACGATGTTGTATTAACTTCACACGAATTTGTGGTGGAGGGCATTGAAGATTCGGCATAGCCGAATGCAGCATTTTTACTTGTTTCAAAATAGAATTTTCATTAAATTTCTTCAATTTTACACAATTCAATTAAGGAGTAACAAAATTTATTGAACAAAGAACAAATGAGCGAATGAATGACTGACTGAATAAATGACTGACTGAATAAATGACTGACTAAATGAACGTTAGATTTCAAATAAAATGTGCGAAAGGTAAAATGTTAAAGAAAAATGAGTAAAAAAGCATAAAAGCATTAATTAATCAATGAAGTGAATACGTCGTCATTTAATTACTATTTATAGCATGACATACATTAGTGTTTGAAAGTATGTGTGTGTGTGTGTGGGTGTGTGATTCAAAAATTCTACATACACTTATAGGTTTTATGTCTTTGCATGAATAAAGGGCGTTTTTGTATTAAATGTTATTTTAGAAACAAGTGGAATATGTTCGGCTATGCCGAATCTTCAACATACTCCACCACAAATGCAAATGAATTAATACCCCTTCAAACATTTGGAAATTAAAATTGTCCCGTACGTCACTTCAGGAAGGTTGTGGGAAGATTTTCGTAGATTTACAAAAACAAAATACATTACTTATTGCACCTTCATCTTCTTAGAGTTTAGATAGAAGCGACTTCCAGAAGTTCTTTAGAAGATAAATTTGTCCCGTACGCCACTTCTGAGTCACCTCAGGAAGGTTGTGAGAAAATTTTCGCAGATTTACAATAACAAAATTCATTACTTATTGCCACTTCATCTTCTTAGAGTTTAGATAGAAGCGACTTCCAGAAGTTCTTTAGAAGATAGTAGACAATTTGCTAAAACAAAATACATTTAAATCGCCATGGTATATAGGGAAGTGTCTTCCAGAAGTTATTTAAAAGATATTACAGGAATTACAAAAACAAAATACATTATAATCGTCACTTGATCTTCTCCGAGTATATAAGGAAGTGTCTTCCAGTAGTTATTTTGAAGATATTACAGGAATTGCAAAAACAAAATAAATAACTATTGCCACTTGATCTATTAAGAGTAAGTAAGGACGTGTCTTCCAGAAGTTATTTAGAAGATAGTAGACAATTTACTAAAACAAAATACATTACAATCGTAATAATATATAAGGAAGTGTCTTCCAGAAGTTATTTAAAAGATGTTACAGGAATTACAAAAACAAAATACATTATAATCGTCACTTGATCTTCTCCGAGTATATAAAGAAGTGTCTTCCAGTAGTTAGTTTGAAGATATTACAGGAATTGCAAAAACAAAATAAATAACTATTGCCACTTGATCTTTTAAGAGTAAGTAAGGAAGTGTCTTCCAGAAGTTATTTAGAAGATAGTAGACAATTTACTAAAACAAAATACATTACAATCGTAATAATATATAAGGAAGTGTCTTCCAGATGTTATTTAAAAGATGTTACAGGAATTACAAAAACAAAATACATTATAATCGTCATTTGATCTTCTCCGAGTATATAAAGAAGTGTCTTCCAGTAGTTAGTTTGAAAATATTACAGGAATTGCAAAAACAAAATAAATAACTATTGCCACTTGATCTTTTAAGAGTAAGTAAGGAAGTGTCTTCCAAAAATTATTATGCATCATTTAACGATTTGCAATATGTGGAATATTTTGATTTTATTTAATCATAAAATATTATAAATAATGCAAAATTAAAGATTTTATTTGCATTTTTTTATATAATTTTCAGTGTCAAAAATAAACATTTATTAAAAAAATGCACATTTTATTTTGAAGGGAAAAAGAAGACAGTAGGAACATCCTGAAGTTTCCTAAAATGCACTTCTGAAAGTGTCTAAGTAGAGACTTCTGGATATACATTTTTTCCCAATGGAAGATGATTTTTATGATACTTTGAAGATATCTTCCGCGATAGATTTCAACTTCTGAAAGCCTCTTCTAAGCCACTTGCGCAACAAAAAATATTTTGCTGGTTTTAAATAGGAAAATTCTTAGGACCATAAGAAATATTCAGGCTAAACTTCATTGAGTTCTTTCAATTATCGTAGATGTTAGAGTGACAATAACAAATTGACAGTCAAACGGACGGACATACCCTTTTCACCATTTGTGGTGGCGGAAAATATGAAAAATAAAAACCGACATTTATTTCCTCTCAATTTAAATCAAGTTTCTGTTAAATTAGATTTTACTTAACTTTAATTCATTCTTAAATGTTTATTGGGTTAAACGTTTTAATGGAAACATTCATTATTTCATTCTTACATTCATTCATTCATTCATTCATAAATACATAACTCTTTATTTTGTCACTATCAGCGTCATCCCTAAATAAAGTATAGTTTTCAATATTCCATTAAAGTGTTCATGTTCTCATTGTTCTTGCTATTGTTCTTGTTGTTGTTGTTGCTTTTGGAATTATTATTATTTTTATTTTACCACTTTTTTGCATCAATTTTTTTTCATTCTCTTCAAAGTGTTGTTATAGTAGTTGTTGTTGTATTTTATTATGTTTTTATGAATCCAATATAAACGTCAGTTAAATTACATTTTAATTGCAAATTACGAAATATAAAAGAACGATATATTTTGTTTCATGAACGATATAGTGACGATGAGTATAACGATAAACTCATATAAAGTTGATGATGATAATGATGATGTTGTTGTTGATGATGGCTATAGTTATAACTACTCCACAACAATCACATACATAAATACATACATACGCACACATCTATATCTACATATATAGAGAAAGTGGAAAATATGCATAAATAGTGGTGTAGTAATGTTGACGATGTGAACGAGTGTCCTAGAGAGTAAAAGCAACAAGCAATTTTTTACTTGTTTCCCATTTAATTACCCGCAGGCACTAACTACTTATACACTTACACATTTCTATGCACAAAAACACATACATGCAAACACACATAAGTGCCATTCAATTCATACTATGCCAAATGACCAAAAGAAAAAATCGAAAAATGTCTTTAAATAAAAGATTTATTGAAAATTTTCTTCTTTATTGAAAATTTTCTCTAAATTGAAGATTTATTGAAAATTTTCTCTAAATTGAAGATTATCGAAAATTTTCTCTAAATTGAAGATTTATCGAAAATTTTCTCTAAATTGCAGATTTATCGAAAATTTTCTCTAAATTAAAGATTTATCGAAAATTTTCTGTAAATTAGAGATTTATCGAAAATTTTCTCTAAATTAGAGATTTATCGAAAATTTTCTCTAAATTAGAGATTTATCGAAAATTTTCTCTAAATTAGAGATTTATCGAAAATTTTCTCTAAATTGAAGATTTATCGAAAATTTTCTATAAATTGCAGATTTATCGAAAATTTTCTATAAATTGCAGATTTATCGAAAATTTTCTCTAAATTGGAGATTTATCGAAAATTTTCTCTAAATTGGAGATTTATCGAAATTTTCTCTAAATTGGAGATTTATCGAAAATTTTCTCTAAATTGGAGATTTATCGAAAATTTTCTCTAAATTGGAGATTTATCGAAAATTTTCTCTAAATTGGAGATTTATCGAAAAATTTCTCTAAAATGGAGATTTATCGAAAATTTTCTCATTATTTCAAAATTTTCGATAAATCTAAATTAGAGATTTATCGAAAATTTTCACTAAATTAGAGTTTTTATCGAAAATTTTCCCTAAATTAGAGATTTATCGAAAATTTTCTCTAAATTGGAGATTTATCGATTTTTTTTTGTAAATTGGAGATTTATCGAAAATTTTCTTTAAATAAATTTTCTCTGAAAAAAAGATTTATCGAAAATTTTCTTTAAAGATTTTCTCTTAATGAAAAAGTTGTCGCAAATCCCAAATCCTCTCTTAGTAGAAAATTTATTGCAATTTTTCTCTTAATGGAAAATTTATTGAAATTTTCTCTAAATCGTTAATTTTTCATAAATTTTCTGCAGATTCAAATTTATTTTATTTCTAAATATGAAATTTATCGTTTATTTTTTTTACATAACAAGTTTTTAATTTTTCTCTAACTCAAAAATGTACCGTACATTTTTTATATTTTCTCTTAATCGTAAAATTTCTTGAAATCGAAATTTTATCGTAAGTTTTCTTTTATTCGTAAATTTTCTCTAAATTGAAAATTCATCGTAAATTTTCTCTAAATTGAAAATTCATCGTAAATTTTCTCTAAATTAAAAATTCATCGTAAATTTTCTCTAAATTGAAAATTCATCGTAAATTTTAAATTAAATTTTGGAATGGTAACGAGAACATTGAAGTTAAGCTTGTGGCGAAATTTTATATTTCTGATTTATAATTGAAATTTTATCGTAAATTTTCTCTTAATTGAAGATTTATCGAAATTTTTTTGTAAATTGGAGATTTATCGAAAATTTTCTTTAAATAAATTTTCTCTTTGTCGAAATCGAAATTTTATAGTAAATTTTCTTTTAATAGTCAATTTATCGAAAATTAATCGAAGATTTTCCCTTAATCGTAAATTTATCATAAATTTTCTTTTAATCGAAAATGAATCGAAAATTTTAAGTTAAAGTTTTACACTCAGAGGTCAAGTGGGTTTAGACAAAAAAACGTGTATGATTTACTTTATTTTATGTGCGAATGTCCAGTTCTTTTTAGTTTAAAACCAAAAATGCCCACCAATACAAACAACAAATAGTTGTTGCATTTTCTGTTGTTGTTGAGTGTTGTTATGTGTGTGTGTGTAAATTTACATTTTTATGATTATCAAGCGTTGAAAAGCATCAAACGGCAACAGAATGAACATACAACCGTTACTGATGTGACTGTTAAAAATACTGACAAACACATACACAACTTTACACCAATACATTTGTAAAAGAGAGGAAAAAAGGATTAAAACTGAAATAAGTAATACGAACATACAAAAACAAAAAAAAGCTATGAAATTTGTATAAAACGAAAACAATTGAGAGCAAAATTATAGTAAAAGTGTTTTTCTTCCGATCTTAACTTTTGTAAGTTGTACCCTTTTCAGACATTTCCAGCATAATCTTTAGATTAAGTTTTGTCGAGATGACAGCTGATAATGGGTTTAAATAATTTCACTTCATCTGTTGATTTCAAAAAAATGCGTTTGACTTACTTTTCGTTACGAATATTTATCTCATTCATGAAACAACAACTTAACATTTATTTTTTATATCTTTTTTATCACTCTCTTTCCGTATATGTATTTGTAGCATTTTTTATATCCTACACCACCAACATTTGAGTTTTCTTAATAAAATTTAGTGCATATTATTATTTGACTCAAGGACGAAGCCTTTTGAAATTGGCCATGTTTCGGTTTCATTTCAAGTACCACCCATACAAATGTTCTCGTGGAATAAGGTTTTAAGCTCATAAAAGTTTTAAAAATAAAGCGAATTTAACCATAATTTGGCAAAAATAAGTCATTGCAAAGTCGGGATTGACCGACTACGGCATCATTTCTTGTTTTTATATGTATTTGTGTGTTTTACAATTTTATCTTTCATTTCTGTTGTTGAATGGTCGATGATGTTGGTGGATATGTCAACAACATAAAAGAAGGAATAAAAACGAAAACTACAAAATAAAATTTTTAATAAAAACATCAACAAATAAAAATGTAAAAAACGCACACTCATACACACATAATACTTAAACAACAACACAAATACAAAAAATCCATTTGATTGTTTCGTTTTACATGTGTGAGTGTCTATATGTGAGTGTTTGTGTGTATTTGATTGTGATATTTTACTGGCCAGATTATAAAGTGGAAAAGGCTGCCGTTGATGAGAATGACAACAACATTGACATTGGTGTATAAATAATAAAAATAAAAATAAAAAAAAAAACAAAATCAAAAACAAAAACAAAATAATACATAAACCCGGGTAGTTGAGGTTACACTAAAGTCTTTTATTTGTTTGATTGTTTTTACTGATAATTCAGTTTCAATTCTTTTCATTTAAAAAATAAATCCTGATTGAAATTCAAACATAAGGACTAAACTATTGGGACCACATTTAAATGTAAACGATAAATGAATGAAGTCTCTTTTTTATTGTCACACACAATTGTGTGTGTGTTATTTATTCTTGTAAAAAATAAATAAACAAAAAAAAAGTTAACTAAAAGACAAAAAGTTGTTAAAACTCTTCATTTATAAATTGTTTTGTTTTATCATAAAATTGATAAAAAAAACAACACCAACAACAATCATGATTTCTGTTGGTTAACTGTAAATTGACTTATATCCCAAACCCCCTATAAAGCGTATAAATCTGAATGTTATTACAAAAAAGAATAGAGGTCAAGCGATAAAACAAATAGAGTGACATATAAAATGTTCTTTAAATCTTATACTCCAAATCGAAAAAGGATTGTAAAATTTCTCAAGAATAATTTACCGTAAATTTTCTCTTAATCGAAAACTCATACTAAATTTTCTATTTTATCGTAAATGTTCTCTTAACCGAAAATATATATTAAATTTTCTTTTAATTAAGAAATTATCGTAAATTTCCTCAAAGTCAAAAATTTATCGTAAATTTTCTCTAAATCAAAAATTTATCGTTAATTTTTTCAAAATCTAAAATTTATCGTACATTTTTTCAAAATCTAAAATTTATCGTACATTTTCTCTAAATCGAAAATTTATCGTAAATTTTCTCTAAATCGAAAATTTATCTTAAACTTTCTCTAAATTTTTTCTACATTGAAAATGTATCGTAATTTTCTTTATCATAAATTTTCTCCAAATCAAATATTTAACATAATTTACTACTAATCGAAAATTTATCGTAAATTTCCTTCAAAAAAAAAAAAAAAAAGAAAAATTTATAAATTTTTTCTTAATCGGAAATTTATCGTAAATTATATATAATAAATCGAAAATTCATCGTAAATTTTCTATAGATCGAAAATTTATAATTAATTTTCTCTAAATCGAAAATTTTTCGTGAATTTTCTCTAAATCGAAAATTTATAGTAAATTTTCTCTAAATCGAATATTTATCGTAAATTTTCTCGAAATCGAAAATTATACGAAAATTTTTTCTAAATCAATAATTTATCGAAAAATTTCTATAAATCAAAATTTATCGTAAATTTTCTATAAATCGAAAATTTATCGAAAATTTTCTTTACATCGAAAATTTTTCGTAAATTTTCTCTTAATCGCAAATTTCCCCTCTTAATCGAAAATTTGTCGTAAATTATATTGTACAATTCGTTATTTTTCTTCTTGTTGTCTTTTGTGTCTAAAAAGAATTTCTGAATAATTTTACAGTCTTTTCCTCAACATTGATCCTTCAATTTTTAAAATGTTCATACCAACACAATCACACATATGCAAAGTGTGACTCATGTATAAGTGTAAATTTAAGAATGTGTTGATTGCTTGTTTGTTTCCTTTTTTCTTATTTTCTCTGGTTAACAATTACGCCCCTCTCATCAACGTCTTCATTGCGTCGTCCATTGTCCTTCACACGCAACATTCTTGATGTTGCGTGGTTATTTTACACGAATCAATATTTACTCACTGTTAATTTTATATTTAATTTGAGAAAATGTATTTCCTGACGTAATGTTTGACACAATCCTGTAATTGCATGTTTTGTTGCTGGATAAACACTAAACAGAGGAACGGGTACGTCTGGTATACGATGACCCAGGATGCTGAAGAGAAAACAAAAACAAAAAATTAAATTAAGTTAAATATTTTGCATTAAAATGGAAAAAGGAAAAATATTTTCAAAAATTGAGAGAAAGAAAGAGCGAAAATGATAAATAAGAGTAAATATGTATTTTTATAACAGTTTGTAAATGTGTGTTTGTAGATATAAAACGAAAAATATGTGCGTGTATGTGTGTTTTCGTATAATTAAAACAAACGTATGTTAAAAATAACTTTACTTAAGGGTATGAGAATTAATATACCAACACACACATACACACTCACATACATACTCACATACATACTCTTACTCATACTTATGCAACAGACTTCATTAAAAAAAAACTTGATAAAAAAAAGTTCAATATAATTTCAGTGTGTGTTTGTTTACCAAATTGTTTGCATATGTATAAGATCGTGTGTAAGTATGTTTACGTGTATGTGTGCGTGTGTATGAATATGAGCTGTATGAGAGTTTAATGAAATTGAACCGTCAAAAGTGATTAAAATTTGCAGGATTTTTTTCTTTTTTTATTTAAGAATAAATTGTGTCAATCAATAACATGCTTAAATACTGTTTTGGTTAAAAAAGGAATAAAACTCCGAAAAATACCAGATAAAACTTAAATAAAAGATGATAATAAAAAGTTTTTATTAAGAAATTTATGGAATAATTTATAAAGATTTTCATGTGCGTAATAAAAGTGGCATTTAGCTAATAATGACAATATAAAAGAAATATTTTAAATCAATTTTGATATAAAAAACGGAATTTGATTTAAATTCTCTAAATATAAGATTAATTGAAAATTTTCTCTATATATAAGATTTATTGACGAATTTCTCTTATCGACGATTTTCTCTAAATATGGAATTTTATCGAAAATTGTCTCTAAATATAAGAACTATAAACGAATTTATCGAAAATTTTCTCTAAATATGAGATTTATCGAAAATTTTCTCTAAATATGAGATTTATCGAAAATTTTCTCTAAATATGAGATTTATCGAAAATTTTCTCTAAATATGAGATTTATCGAAAATTTTCTCTAAATATGAGATTTATCGAAAATTTTCTCTAAATATGAGATTTATCGAAAATTTTCTCTAAATATGAGATTTATCGAAAATTTTCTCTAAATATGAGATTTATCGAAATTTCTCTAAATATGAGATTTATCGAAATTTCTAAATGATTATCGAAATTTTCTAATATGAGATTTATCGAAAATTTTCTCTAAATATGAGATTTATCGAAAATTTTCTCTAAATATGAGATTTATCGAAAATTTTCTCTAAATATGAGATTTATCGAAAATTTTCTCTAAATATGAGATTTATCGAAAATTTTCTCTAAATATGAGATTTATCGAAAATTTTCTCTAAATATGAGATTTATCGAAAATTTCTCTAAATATGAGATTTATCGAAAATTTTCTCTAAATATGAGATTTATCGAAAATTTTCTCTAAATATGAGATTTATCGAAAATTTTCTCTAAATATGAGATTTATCGAAAATTTTCTCTAAATATGAGATTTATCGAAAATTTTCTCTAAATATGAGATTTATCGAAAATTTTCTCTAAATATGAGATTTATCGAAAATTTTCTCTAAATATGAGATTTATCGAAAATTTTCTCTAAATATGAGATTTATCGAAAATTTTCTCTAAATATGAGATTTATCGAAAATTTTCTCTAAATATGAGATTTATCGAAAATTTTCTCTAAATATGAGATTTATCGAAAATTTTCTCTAAATATGAGATTTATCGAAAATTTTCTCTAAATATGAGATTTATCGAAAATTTTCTCTAAATATGAGATTTATCGAAAATTTTCTCTAAATATGAGATTTATCGAAAATTTTCTCTAAATATGAGATTTATCGAAAATTTTCTCTAAATATGAGATTTATCGAAAATTTTCTCTAAATATGAGATTTATCGAAAATTTTCTCTAAATATGAGATTTATCGAAAATTTTCTCTAAATATGAGATTTATCGAAAATTTTCTCTAAATATGAGATTTATCGAAAATTTCTCTAAATATGAGATTTATCGAAAATTTTCTCTAAATATGAGATTTATCGAAAATTTTCTCTAAATATGAGATTTATCGAAAATTTTCTCTAAATATGAGATTTATCGAAAATTTCTCTAAATATGAGATTTATCGAAAATTTTCTCTAAATATGAGATTTATCGAAAATTTCTCTAAATATGAGATTTATCGAAATTTCTCTAAATATGAGATTTATCGAAAATTTTCTCTAAATATGAGATTTATCGAAAATTTTCTCTAAATATGAGATTTATCGAAAATTTTCTCTAAATATGAGATTTATCGAAAATTTTCTCTAAATATGAGATTTATCGAAAATTTTCTCTAAATATGAGATTTATCGAAAATTTTCTCTAAATATGAGATTTATCGAAAATTTTCTCTAAATATGAGATTTATCGAAAATTTTCTCTAAATATGAGATTTATCGAAAATTTTCTCTAAATATGAGATTTATCGAAAATTTTCTCTAAATATGAGATTTATCGAAAATTTTCTCTAAATATGAGATTTATCGAAAATTTTCTCTAAATATGAGATTTAAATTCTAAATATGGATTATCGAATTTCTCTAAATATGAGATTTATCGAAAATTTTCTCTAAATATGAGATTTATCGAAAATTTTCTCTAAATATGAGATTTATCGAAAATTTTCTCTAAATATGAGATTTATCGAAAATTTTCTCTAAATATGAGATTTATCGAAAATTTTCTCTAAATATGAGATTTATCGAAAATTTTCTCTAAATATGAGATTTATCGAAAATTTTCTCTAAATATGAGATTTATCGAAATTTTCTCTAAATATGAGATTTATCGAAAATTTTCTCTAAATATGAGATTTATCGAAAATTTTCTCTAAATATGAGATTTATCGAAAATTTTCTCTAAATATGAGATTTATCGAAAATTTTCTCTAAATATGAGATTTATCGAAAATTTTCTCTAAATATGAGATTTATCGAAAATTTTCTCTAAATATGAGATTTATCGAAAATTTTCTCTAAATATGAGATTTATCGAAAATTTTCTCTAAATATGAGATTTATCGAAAATTTTCTCTAAATATGAGATTTATCGAAAATTTTCTCTAAATATGAGATTTCGAAATTTCTCTAATATGAGATTTATCGAAAATTTTCTCTAAATATGAGATTTATCGAAAATTTTCTCTAAATATGAGATTTATCGAAAATTTTCTCTAAATATGAGATTTATCGAAAATTTTCTCTAAATATGAGATTTATCGAAAATTTTCTCTAAATATGAGATTTATCGAAAATTTTCTCTAAATATGAGATTTATCGAAAATTTTCTCTAAATATGAGATTTATCGAAAATTTTCTCTAAATATGAGATTTATCGAAAATTTTCTCTAAATATGAGATTTATCGAAAATTTTCTCTAAATATGAGATTTATCGAAAATTTTCTCTAAATATGAGATTTATCGAAAATTTTCTCTAAATATGAGATTTATCGAAAATTTTCTCTAAATATGAGATTTATCGAAAATTTTCTCTAAATATGAGATTTATCGAAAATTTTCTCTAAATATGAGATTTATCGAAAATTTTCTCTAAATATGAGATTTATCGAAAATTTTCTCTAAATATGAGATTTATCGAAAATTTTCTCTAAATATGAGATTTATCGAAAATTTTCTCTAAATATGAGATTTATCGAAAATTTTCTCTAAATATGAGATTTATCGAAAATTTTCTCTAAATATGAGATTTATCGAAAATTTTCTCTAAATATGAGATTTATCGAAAATTTTCTCTAAATATGAGATTTATCGAAAATTTTCTCTAAATATGAGATTTATCGAAAATTTTCTCTAAATATGAGATTTATCGAAAATTTTCTCTAAATATGAGATTTATCGAAAATTTTCTCTAAATATGAGATTTATCGAAAATTTTCTCTAAATATGAGATTTATCGAAAATTTTCTCTAAATATGAGATTTATCGAAAATTTTCTCTAAATATGAGATTTATCGAAAATTTTCTCTAAATATGAGATTTATCGAAAATTTCTCTAAATATGAGATTTATCGAAAATTTTCTCTAAATATGAGATTTATCGAAAATTTTCTCTAAATATGAGATTTATCGAAAATTTTCTCTAAATATGAGATTTATCGAAAATTTTCTCTAAATATGAGATTTATCGAAAATTTTCTCTAAATATGAGATTTCTCGAAAATTTTCTCTAAATATGAGATTTATCGAAAATTTTCTCTAAATTAGTGATTTCTCGAAAATTTTCTCTAAATTAGCGATTTATTGAGAAAAAAAAATAGATTTTTCCCTAAATTCCCTTTATCGACCACTGTGTCTCATGACAATCATACACTGGCATTCACTAACACACAAATAAATAATTTTTAATTAGCGTAGAGACTGAAATTGTTTGCCTTCAACAGTAATTAAGTTTAACAATAACAACAATAACAATAATGATGGTCATAATAATTCAGCCAGCGTTCAATAGATCTAAAGATAAGTTCAAATTAATAACACTCATACGCACAGATGAACCAACAATTTTAACGAGATTCACGCATCATCCATGTGATGTTTTTTGTTTCTTTTGTTTTATATTGTTGTTTTTATACCCTACACCACCACAAGTACTGATACCCTCTTCATCACTTCGTCTTGCCGTATGTAACGCATGAGAAGGAATCTTCTAAGATCTCTTAATGTATATGTTCTTGCATGACATCAAAATCTGAGTCGATTTAGTTATGTCTGTCTGTTTGTCTGGCTGTTGTTGACACACTCACATCCACAATAATTGACAGAGCTCAATTTTACGTAGCCTGAGTATTTCTTATTGTCCTGAAAATCTTAAATAAAAACCAGCAAAATAGTTCAGTATATTAAAAGATATAGACCGATATCTAAAGCAACATTTTAGTTAAAGCGAAGAGTTTTCGTAAAGTTATAATAAAATATAATTAATTTTATTACTCATTAACTGCTTCTGTGTTTGAGAGTGTATGTTTTAGTGTGTATATACGAAACATAATGTATTTACTTCACATGCATTTGTGGTGGAGGGTAAAGAATATTCGGCATAGCCGAATATAAAATTCTTACTTGTTTTATTTTGTTGTTGTTTTTGTTATTATTACTGTTTTTGTTGTTTTTATACACTCAACTTTTTGTTTATTTGTTTATTGTTGTTGTTTATTAATAATTTCCAGGCAAATGATTTTTTGATGCTTATTTTTTGTGAAAATTAAAAAAAGAACAGAATTACAAAAATTTAAATTAAATTTTTATGCAATTTGATATTAAAAATAAATTAAAAAATATTTATATTAAAAAAAAGAAAGAAAAACAAGTCAACAATAAAAAAAAAAACTTTTTAAAAAGGCAGAGAAAACTGATTTTAAAATATTTACAAATGTGTGTGTGTGTGCAAGTGTGTGTGGTTTTAATACAGTTTGCATTAAAATATATATTAAAAGCATATCAAACATACACACACACGCACTCATAAATTCGCATACACATACTCAAAAACATTTACTTTAATGTATATCTTTGTTAAAGAACTGTATATGCAGAGGTAAATGTATGAATAATTGTTTTTGCATGTGTTTGTTTGAATGTGTATGTACATGCATTATGCGTAACCATAAGTGTGGGCTTTTAATGTGTGTGTGTGTGTGTTTGTGTGTGAATATATTTGTTTATTGATGTATGCATGCATGAAATGACATTATGCATTATATCTCGTAAATACTTAATTGTGTTTAATAATTGAGTTATTCTACGTTTTATTTGTATTTAATGTTCACATATGCCAAAATGAAATAAAATTCATACTAACACACACAAGCATTCTTTTCATGAAAGAGATTTTTGAAGAGATTTTTGTTAATGCATTGAATAAGTTAACATACACATACATTTACAAATAAATACAAAAGTCCTTATATAGTAACATCCAAGTAAAAGTCATACTAATACAACTGTAATAATACAATCACATGATCATAACACACGTTTAAAATAATTATTTAAGGATTTTGTTGTAACTTAATTAAAAAATCACGTTTTTAAATGCTGAATTTTCTATTTAACGAAGATTTGTTATACATTTTCGGGATAGAAAAACTTTGCGATAAATTTTTGATTTAGAAAAAAATTACGATAAATTTTCCATTTAGAGAAAATAAATTTCTGATTTAGGGAAAATTTACGATAAATTTTCCTTTTAAAAACAAAATTTGCAATAAATTTTCGATTAGAGAAAAATTTCGATAAATCTCCAATTTAGAGAAAATTTTCGATAAATCTCCAATTTAGAGAACATTTTCGATAAATCTCCAATTTAGAGAAAATTTTCGATAAATCTCCAATTTAGATAAAATTTTCAAGAAATCTCATATTTCGAGAAAATTTTCGATAAATCTCCAATTTAGAGAAAATTTTCGATAAATCTCCAATTTAGAGAAAATTTTCGATAAATCTCCAATTTAGAGAAAATTTTCGATAAATCTCCAATTTAGAGAAAATTTTCGATAAATCTCCAATTTAGAGAAAATTTTCGATAAATTTCAAATAAATCTCTTTGCTATTTAGTAATTTGTAATTGTTGGATGACTTTATAAAAGCGTTAAGTGCAACAGTTTTTGGAATAAATTCTAATAAGTAATTGCCAATGTATATGTATGTGTGTATGTGTTTATTATAATGTAATTTGTATGGCATACAAACATTCGTGCAACACATTGGCAGTTATTTCAATTTTCAAAACATAATTCTAAGTTGAGAGTACTAGACGACATTTGTTATTTTGGCAAAGGTTCATTTACTCTTCATCACCCCCCTCTAGTTGTGTTATGAGTTGAGATAAGAGATAACAATTTCTGGAGTATGCAAAATGCATTGTGTGGTAAAATATCCTTGTTATTATCATATGACAGCAACAACAATAGCAATTGCACACAGACACACAATCGGGCGCTCATTTGTCTGTTGCTTTCTTGTTTTTTTTAGTCTGCCACCATTTTTGTGCCATTTGTGGAGGCCATTAGCATCAATGCCATGCCATTAGCATCAATGCCATATCAACCACTATAAATGAACACATTTTCGTGGTTTTTAAAATCTGTCAGATTTTGTACTTTTCTTCGTTTTATACTACAACCCCTCACTCTCACTTCTTGACCCCCCACCACACCGTTTGGTTAAAATGTTACCTGAAGCAAAGATTTCAATGGAATTTTTGTATTTTTATTTAAAAATCCTTGATGTGGTCAAAATAATATTTTGGTTTCCTTTTTTTTGTTAATGATTTCATTAACAAGAAAAGAAGCTTAAATTGTATTTTAATAACGAGTAATAAAGTTGAGTGTTTTCAAAAGACAAATGGACAGACAGACAGATTCACACACAAACGTGTTTAATTTTAAAAAATTTTTTCCTCCAAATAATTCTTTGCCTGTTTTTGTAAGTGCGTGTGTGTGCAATTAAAGTTTTTTTCCTTTTTTAATATTTTCTCTTATTTTTCATTTAAAGTATATTTTACGTCAGTAAATAAATCGCCATCGTACAATTTTGTGGTTAAGATTTTATTTGTATGATTGTATGTGTGTGTGTTTTCGTATATGTATACATGTGTATGTATAATTTAATTTCATACCTGTTAAAAGCGTATTTTTGTTGTGTGCGTGTGTCAGAGTTAAATACAAGATTGGACATAAAGTTGTAGGAAAATGTATTAATAAAATAAAAATGTTGATAATTAGGGATGACATCGAGTAAAAGAAATTTTAAAAACATGCAAAATTGCGGTACAATATTTTCGATCAGATTTCTTTTAAAAGAAAATTTGCGATAAAACGTTCAAGTCAAAGAAAATGTACGATAAATTTGTGGTTAAGAGAAAAATAACTATACATTTTCGATTTGGAGAACATTTAAGATAAATTTTCGATATGGAAAAAATTAACAATAAATTTTCGATTTAGAAAAAATTTACGATAACTTTTCGATTGAGAAAAAATAATGATACATTTTCGATCGAGTAAAATATATCGATAAATTTTGGATTGAGACAAAATTGATGACATTTTTGATTGATTTAAATAAAATATACGATTTAGAAGAAATTTATGATTTATCGTAAATTTTTGATTAAATGGAAATATACAATTAACCTCTATTTAGAGGAAATGTACGATAAATTTTCCATTTGGGGAAATTAAAGATAAATTTTCCATTTATATATATATATTTTCTTTTAAGAGAAAATTTTCGATAAATCTCGTATTTAGAGAAAATTTTCGATAAATCTCGTATTTAGAGAAAATTTTCGATAAATCTCGTATTTAGAGAAAATTCTCGATAAATCTCGTATTTAGAGAAAATTCTCGATAAATCTCGTATTTAGAGAAAATTCTCGATAAATCTCGTATTTAGAGAAAATTCTCGATAAATCCCGTATTTAGAGAAAATTCTCGATAAATCTCGTATTTAGAGAAAATTCTCGATAAATCTCGTATTTAGAGAAAATTCTCGATAAATCTCGTATTTAGAGAAAATTGTCGATAAATCTCGTATTTAGAGAAAATTCTCGATAAATCTCGTATTTAGAGAAAATTGTCGATAAATCTCGTATTTAGAGAAAATTCTCGATAAATCTCGTATTTAGAGAAAATTGTCGATAAATCTCGTATTTAGAGAAAATTGTCGATAAATCTCGTATTTAGAGAAAATATGCGATAAATGTAATCATTTTCGATTTAGAACAAATTTAAGATTAACATTATAAATAAAATTAGTTTTCGATAAAGAAAATTTGCGATAGAAATTTTCGATAAATATATATTTTTAGAGAATTCGAAATCAATGAGTTCAGGAGTCAGACGACCATAGTTAAATTAAGATTTCGATTTTATGCAAGAATATATTATGGGGGCTTAAACAAGTATTATTTTATTATTTATTTTAATGAAATAAATATTTTTTCACTGAATCCCCCTAATATTTTGTTAAACGTTTTAATCAACTCATCAACACTTTATACATCTACTGCGCCTTTGGCCATCCATAAAAGATTTTAATATTGTAGACGAACGGACGGACAGACAATAATATCTTGTGGCATATGTTTACTTGTTTCATGTATGTGTGTGTATGTATTTATAGGTATGTATAAGTTTATTTTTATGTATGTGTGTAAGTGTGCGTAAAATGCTTTTAAGTTCACTTAATGTGTTAATAAGGTGGTAAATTTCCTTTTCATTATTCATTACAATTTTCATCATGCCAAAAATTGTATTTCAACTGTACGTATGTGTATGCATCTGTAAGTGTGTGTTTGTATGTAAATGCAAATATTATGGAACTTATAAGACATTAAGGACATTGATGCCATAAAACTCATGCCTCATCTGCCCTCATCTTGGACCATTTTGCCTTTAAGACTATTTATCTTGTTGTCGCGTAAATGCGATTTAATGGAATGTATGAAAATGTACCAATACATACATATGTTTAGTACACAAATGTATTTATATATATTTATATATATTTATATATATTTATATGGTTTAATTGTTTCTGAGTATTTAAACGTGTGTTTGTAATAGTATTTGTGTAGGAAATAAATGAAAATATTGTCTTAAAATTATGAATTTACATTATTATGTCTCCGTAATATCTGACACATACACATGTAAATACATACTATATATCGAGAATAAGAAATATTTAAAAAAAATATTAAATATTAAAAAAAATTTATTGTTAACAAGTGATTCACAACAATTATCATTAACACTTTTGCAAGCCTTACGCTTATTCTTGTAAGTTTGTTACAAACTTATTTTATAAACTTTTCGTTTGTTGGGATATAATCTTGATTTATCTATTAAATAAAAGTTAAAATTCAAAGAAAAATAAAAATATGTATATTTTTGAATCTTTCAGGTTATATATGCTGAATCTGGAATATTTTTCAATGTCGCTAAGCAAGGTAAATTTTTACTCAATATAATTTTGTTTTAATATTTTATTTGAAATTCACAAGGATATAAATAAACAATTTTTGAAAGGATACTTTTTTATATTATTATCCTGGAAGAGTTATCAATTAATTTTAATCTAATATTTGCGATTGAGGGTATATAGACTTTGTCATTCCGTGTAAAACTCAAAGGAGAATCATTTAATATCCCATAAAATATATATGCTTGCATCGCAACAAAATCTGAATCAATTTATCTATGTTCATTCGTCTGTTGGAAACATTCTCAAGATCACGTTATTAAACCGAATTCAATAAAATATGGCCAGATTGTTTGTTGTTGTCATAAGCAGGTTGGTGTTTAAAAGTAGCGGAATAGGACCAAGAGCAGATTCAGTGTAAGTTCGCTAAATACCTTATCTCTTTCCCCGAAAAGTGCTTAAAGCTCTTAAAATAGAAAAATGCTATTGAAATTCGGCATTACTTAGTTGCCCACAATTTTATCATTTAGGTTCTTTACCGAAATGATGAACGGATTTAATTGAATTTTAGCACAATTAATTTTTGGACTGTCTTTAACATACACAACTAATTTGAATTGAGAATATCAGTCCACATTTGCTCATAGGTTCTATATAAGGCCCTTCCCTGAATAGAATTATAAGCTCATGAAACGCTTTAATGTGGCCCAATTTTATTAAGCTGCATTACAATTATTTTTTTAATTATAAATATAGAAATTTTATGAATATCGGTCATATAATTCATACATAAGATATATAACATTCTTGCCTATTATATTTTAGAAATCTGACACGATATGGGAAAAAATAAATTGATAATACAGACAAAATAAACCTCCAATTTAAATCAATTCCTGTATCGATTTCACAATGTCTTTCCGTCTGTCTTGTTGGCTGTAGGTTTATATAACAATGTGAACAGACATGAAATTTTACATATGTGATTATTTTGACAAAATTCTATTGAGATTGATGATGCTGGGTGCTATATTACAAACAGTTCCAATACAAAGGAACTCCGGAAAAAGGCCTAAAGTTCATCGAACTCTTAAGTAAAAAATTTTATATTTTTTATGTAATAAAATCAATAGTTAGTAACAGCCGAATTTGTCCGATATTGGTCTATAACTATTTTCCACCGATATCTGGGACAAATAGTTTAAATCGATATACACTTTATGAGGTTGATTTGTTTTTGGCGTTACACTGAATAATGTAACTTTTTAACGGATTTATATAATTATGTGATTATTTCAACAATAATTCTAGGAATTTTATAGGAAATCTGACAAATATTTAACAACAATTTTGAACCTACACTGAACCAAGTGTCGTTGGTAATATTAATGAAAAATTTTCGTAGAACTTTAACGAGAGAAACGGTGTTAAATAAACAGATTTTTATTCTAATTTATATAATTTTTCCTCAAATTGATGAATTTTCTTTAAATACACTGAAAAATTTAATAAAAAAATTAGTAGAGGATGTTAGATTGAATAAAATTTCGTTAAAAATTCACGAAAAATATAATAGCGCAAACAAATTTATTCAATTCTACGTACTAAAATGAAGTTAATTTGAATAAAGTTTTTTGTTTATTTAACAATTTTTTACGTCAAATAATTCTTTATATTTTCTTTGTCATAATGAATGAACAGTGACAAAGAAAATGTCAACTAAATATAGAAATCTAAGGAGAAAAATGTTTTATAGAACATTCTAACCAAATTAATTACATTTAAGGAATATTTTCCATAAATTCATGAAAATACAAATGGAAAATCAGGTGATCAACAAATATGTACGTAACTTTTCGTCAGAAATACAAGACGGTCTGGTTCACCACCATCCTATTGACATTGCGCTATTTTTAGTTGTCTATTACGTTTTTTATGCTATTTAATTATCTAAAACTAGCTTTTACCCGGCGCGCTTTGCTCCTCAGTTCTAGATCTCGGAAAAAATTTCACAAATCGATGTGTTTCAAAAAAATTAATTGGAACCAAATTCTCGCTGTAGCAGATCTTTAGATATTCCATAATCAATATTTGTTTGTATGGAGGCTATTTTTCCTTTGATCCTATCCGTTTTACATTTTGTCCAGTAAAACCGTCCTTTGAGAAAGTCATTGGAACCAAATTTGCAAATTCTCTCTGTTACAGTTCGTAAGATATTCTATAATCAATATTTGCTTTATATGGGAAGTACTCCTTCTCTTGGTCCTTAATATTTTATGTATTTCTTTCCTTAATTCAACTAAAATTTCATTAATTTAACTTAATATGGTGTTCAAATTGAATAATATTTATTCAAATTGAATAATATTCATCAATATAAAGAATTGATTTTGTCAATTTGAATAATATTTTATTCAAATTGAATAATATTTATTCAAATTTACTGTTTTTTATTAACGAATACAAATAGTCCTATTAATAACTTTTCGTCAATTTGAAGAAATTACATAAAATGAATGAAAATTTTCGTTATGATAAATAAAGGTTTCGTTGGCTGATGTTTAATCTACTTTTCTTCAATTCAACACCCATTTTCGTTATATTTACTACCTTTTTATGGTTATGGTTATGATTATCTCTGGAGTTTTAAGAGTCCTGCATATATAATCATATATTTTTTTAGAGATTTGTCCCAATTATCCATATAAGAAATATCTTTTGTTTTTAATTTATAAATTAATTTTTGCTGAATTTAAAAAAATCAGCATACTCGAGGTTTTTAAGTTTGGTGGGTTACCGACCACACCCAGGTAGGCCAGGTAGGAACCTGTACTCCTCCTTATCAAATCGAAAATACCTCAGCTGTAACCTTTCAAAATTTCCTTTAAAATATCTCCAATATTTCAATGGATGAAGAATTATTTCCCAAAAAAATGTATTTTCTTATTCAATTTTAATTCCAGATAATAAAATATTTAAATTAATTTAGTTTATTTTTGTTAAAATAATTAAATATTTAATAAACTTCTCTTGCTCACCTATTCATAACAATTATATGGCCCCTTTCATTTGCCTCCTTGTTGCGCATCAATTTCAACCTTCTTTCAAACAAATTGTGGTGGCATAAACATTCAAATCATTATAATTCTTTTAAATCTGTTGATGAAGATTCTAAAAAAAATAATTAATTAAATTGTTTTGGTGTAAAAAACATAATTAAATTCATATATTTATAATGAACATAATTTACATAAATTGATTGCATGAATTATTTCATTAATTAATTTATTTACCAGTTAAAAAGTTGGCTTTAATTATTCCAGCACTACAAATTAGAATACTAATCGTTCCATAGGTTTTCTGTATCCAATTAAAGGCTTTTAAAATATTTGATTCATCCTTTAAGTCACAAGCATGGAAATCGATTTTACCATCACCTTTAATCTCTTTATTAAGGTTCTACAATTGGAAATTGGAATGAATTTAATTAGTTGATATAAAAGCATCTTAGAGTGTTGGGTATATTCATTAATAATGTTGGTTTGTGACAGTATGTGGTATTACTTTCCAGTTGTGACAATAGCAAAATATGGTGTAGAAGATATTTGAAAAATATACATAAAATACTTCCGAAGTTTCGGAAAGGTATTAACATGAATGTTTTTGTACACAGATGAACAAAAGTCAATCGTCATTTACCTTTGAAGGGATTCTGTACCCATAAAAGAATGATATGTAACAAGTAAGAATGCTAACATTAGGCTACGCCGAATCTTCAATATCCTCCACCACAAATTCGTGTGAAGTTAATACGTTTGGTTCCGTAGATATACATAGACACACATACACCCACAAGTGTAATATAGTATAGAATATAGAAACACTTAATGAGTTATAAAAATTATAATTTTTGTATAACTTTTTTCTACTAAACTGGCCTTTTTTCTACTACACACAATTTCCATTGAGCTCGTTCATTTTTGTATGGATGTGAGCAGACAGACAGATTGACAAAAAATTGATTGAGATTTTGATTTAAAGCAGGATTATATATTAATTATGGGGTCTGAAGTAATTCATTCTTAGTGTTACACACAGATATGGGTCTGATATGGGAGCTACATCAAAATATGGACCGAGATTGTTCTAATAAAGAATATACATTAAAATAGTTAAAAAGTTCATTGTACTGAGTTTTCAATGGAATTTGTCTTTATTTATTTGTTCTATAAGTTCAAAAACCGTTTTTCTGAAAGGGGCCTTATATGGGAGCTATATCAAAATATGGACCCATGTTAATAAAATTTTAATATATATTTAGAATAGTTAAAAAATTAATTGTGCCAAATTTCAATAGAATTGGTTCCAAATTTAAGAGTCATAAATCATATTCCGAGAAGGGCCTTATCTGGGAGCTGGGTCAATTAATGATTCTAGAACAATATGACTTCTTTGGATTTATTATTGTATCAAAATAAGTATATGTGACAAATTTCAGTAAATTTATCTTAAAAATTGCGGCCCATATGACACACAAAGTTTAGGGTGTTATCAAAATGTTGCATATTATAGCTTATAACTTTTTTCTGTTGATCAGAATTTGATGATATTTCTGCACGATGATGGAGCACAATTTGATATACTAAAATTAATTTTTTGTTAAGTCCAATTACATATTAGAAGAAATTGTTAGATTTCTTTTTCGGAATTAGGTATGTTCAGATATACGGTCTATAACTTCCTTGCTTATAAGCCGATATAGCTGGTTTTAATAGCAAATTGCTTGGGACAAATAAAAAACGCTTGGCCAAATTTTATTGAATTCTCGACAATTATTCTAAGCGAAGAATGTTTCCAACAAACAGACAGACATAGCTAAATCGACTCAGTTTTTGATTTGATTGCAATAATATATATTTACAATGTAGGGTTGAGATGTTCCTTCTTAGCGTTACACACGGAATGACAAACTTAATATTCCCTAGTAAGAGTCCTGTCTACATAATACCCACATGACTATGAAATGTAGCTACAAATAAATTATGAATGATCCTCGTATGGTTTGGTTTTCTGCCTTTTTTCAAAAGGCGTTA
>PYHX02000139.1:0-34825 GCA_004302925.2 Cochliomyia hominivorax | reverse complement strand
TATTATAGACTATTTTATAGTCTATATAATAGACTTTTTATAGTCTATATTATAGACTATTTTATAGTCTATATTATAGACTATTTTATAGTCTATATTATAGACTATTTTATAGTCTATATTATAGACTAATTTTTAATAGTCTATATTATAGACTATTTTATAGTCTATATTATAGACTATTTTATAGTCTATATTATAGACTAGTTTATAGTCTATATTATAGACTATTTTATAGTCTATATTATAGACTATTTATAGTCTATATTATAGACTATTTATAGACTATTTTATAGTCTATATTATAGACTAGTTTATAGTCTATATTATAGACTAGTTTATAGTCTATATTATAGACTAGTTTATAGTCTATATTATAGACTATTTTATAGTCTATATTATAGACTAGTTTATAGTCTATATTATAGACTAGTTTATAGTCTATATTATAGACTAGTTTATAGTCTATATTATAGACTATTTTTATAGTCTATATTATAAGACTAGTTTATAGTCTATATTATAGACTATTTTATAGTCTATATTATAGACTATTTTATAGTCTATATTATAGACTAGTTTATAGTCTATATAATAGACTAGTTTATAGTCTATATAATAGACTAGTTTATAGTCTATACAATTGACTATTTTATAGTCTATATTATAGACTATTTTATAGTCTATATTATAGACTAATTTTATAATCTATATTATAGACTATTTTATAATCTATATTATTAGACTATTTTATAGTCTATATTATAGACTATTTTATAGTCTATATATTATAGACTATTTTATAATCTATATTATAGACTATTTTATAGTCTATATTATAGACTATTTTATAGTCTATATTATAGACTATTTTATAGTCTATATTATAGACTATTTTATAGTCTATATTATAGACTATTTTATAATCTATATTATAGACTATTTTATAGTCTATATTATAGACTATTTTATAGTCTATATTATAGACTATTTTTATAATCTATATTATAGACTATTTATAGTCTATATTATAGACTATTTTATAGTCTATATTATAGACTATTTTATAGTCTATATTATAGACTATTTTATAGTCTATATTATAGACTATTTTATAGTCTATATTATAGACTATTTTATAGTCTATATTATAGACTATTTTTATAGTCTATATTATAGACTATTTTTATAGTCTATATTATAGACTATTTTATAGTCTATATTATAGACTAATTTTATAGTCTATATTATAGACTATTTATAGTCTATATTATAGACTATTTTATAGTCTATATTATAGACTATTTTATAGTCTATATTATAGACTATTTTATAGTCTATATTATAGACTATTTTATAATCTATATTATAGACTATTTTATAGTCTATATTATAGACTAGTTTATAGTCTATATTATAGACTAGTTTATAGTCTATTATAGACTAGTTTATAGTCTATAATTATAAGACTAGTTTATAGTCTATATTATAGACTAGTTTTATAGTCTATATTATAGACTAGTTTATAGTCTATATTATAGACTAGTTATAGTCTATATTATAGACTAGTTTTATAGTCTATATTATAGACTAGTTTATAGTCTATATTATAGACTAGTTTATAGTCTATATTATAGACTAGTTTATAGTCTATATTAATAGACTATTTTATAGTCTATATTATAGACTATTTTATAGTCTATATTAATAGACTAGTTTATAGTCTATATATTATAGACTATTTTTATAGTCTATATTATAGACTATTTATAGTCTATATTATAGACTATTTTATAGTCTATATTATAGACTATTTTATAGTCTATATTATAGACTAGTTTTATAGTCTATATTATAGACTATTTTATAGTCTATGTTATAGACTATTTTATAGTCTATATTATAGACTAGTTTATAGTCTATATTATAGACTATTTTATAGTCTATATTATAGACTATTTTATAGTCTATATTATTAGACTATTTTATAGTCTATATTATAGACTATTTTATAGTCTATATTATAGACTAGTTTATAGTCTATATTATAGACTAGTTTATAGTCTATATTATAGACTAGTTTATAGTCTATATTATAGACTAGTTTATAGTCTATATTATAGACTAGTTTATAGTCTATATTATAGACTAGTTTTATAGTCTATATTATAGACTAGTTTTATAGTCTATATTATAGACTATTTTATAGTCTATATTATAGACTATTTTATAGTCTATATTATAGACTATTTTATAGTCTATATTATAGACTATTTTATAGTCTATATTATAGACTATTTTATAGTCTATATTATAGACTAGTTTATAGTCTATATTATAGACTATTTTATAGTCTATATTATAGACTATTTTATAGTCTATATTATAGACTATTTTATAGTCTATATTATAGACTATTTTATAGTCTATATTATAGACTAGTTTATAGTCTATATTATAGACTAGTTTATAGTCTATATTATAGACTAGTTTATAGTCTATATTATAGACTAGTTTATAGTCTATATTATAGACTAGTTTATAGTCTATATTATAGACTAGTTTATAGTCTATATTATAGACTAGTTTATAGTCTATATTATAGACTAGTTTATAGTCTATATTATAGACTAGTTTATAGTCTATATTATAGACTAGTTTATAGTCTATATTATAGACTAGTTTATAGTCTATATTATAGACTAGTTTATAGTCTATATTATAGACTAGTTTATAGTCTATATTATAGACTAGTTTATAGTCTATATTATAGACTAGTTTATAGTCTATATTATAGACTAGTTTATAGTCTATATTATAGACTAGTTTATAGTCTATATTATATACTAGTTTATAGTCTATATTATAGACTATTTTATAGTCTATATTATAGACTATTTTATAGTCTATATTATAGACTATTTTATAGTCTATATTATAGACTATTTTATAGTCTATATTATAAACTATTTTATAGTCTATATTATAGACTATTTTATAGTCTATATTATAGACTATTTTATAGTCTATATTATAGACTATTTTATAGTCTATATTATAGACTATTTTATAGTCTATATTATAGACTATTTTATAGTCTATATTATAGACTATTTTATAGTCTATATTATAGACTATTTTATAGTCTATATTATAGACTAGTTTATAGTCTATATTATAGACTATTTTATAGTCTATATTATAGACTATTTTATAGTCTATAATTATAGACTAGTTTATAGTCAATTTTATAGACTAGTTTATAGTCAATATTATAGACTAGTTTATAGTCTATATTATAGACTAGTTTATAGTCAATTTTATAGACTAGTTTATAGTCTATATTATAGACTAGTTTATAGTCTATAATATAGACTACTTATAGTCTATATTATAGACTACTTTATAGTCTATATTATAGACTAGTTTATAGTCTATACTATTAACTACTTTGTAGTTATGTAGATACAATTTAAGGATCAGATAAACTTGAACTTTTATCTCTTCACTTGTCAAATAAAAATGTCCACCTCTTTGGTGTAGAGTACTAAATCTTATGGCAGGCAATAAATGTTTAAAGCATAATAATTAAACAATTATTATTATTTTAAATTGTTAAGAAATTTAAGTTGACTTACCTCGTATGTTGATGTCAATTGTAAATTGCAAAAGACGGGCAAGAAGACATACCACGATATGACACCAGACAAAGCCAATGTAACCAAAATGAAAGCATATTGTGTGCCATAAACATAAATCTCAGTGGAGGTACCCAATAGGAAATGCCCGAAACAAAGCTAAAAAAGCGAAAAAGAAGATAATTAAAGAAATAATATGATGGGATTTTTTCCTTTTTTATTTCAAATGAAAATTCTTGTAATTGATTTAAAGAAATTTTGATTAAAATGATAAATTTAATGTTCGTGAGGAAGGAAATGTCCTTTTTTTAAGAAGGGGGGGGGATAGATTAAATAAAGGTTAGTGTTAATTATATTTTGCTCTTAATTAAAATCATCTCTAACCACCTTTAGAGACTTTATTATTTTGGGCAAAAATTTTATTTTCCTCACTTTTACTTTTATTACTTCAAAACGTTTGTATTTATTTTTATTATACCCTCCACCATCACAAGTGTTGAAATGGGTATATTAGCTTTGTCATTTCATGTGTAACGCTAAGAAGGAATCATCTCGGACCCCATAATGAATAAAAATATTCTTGCATAAAATCAAAATCTGAGTCGATTAAGCTATGTTTCTCTGTCTGTTGGAAATATTCTCACGCCTTGAATAATTGTCCTATTTAAAACCAGCTATATCGGGTTATCAGCAAAAAGTTACACACCGATATCTGAGACAACCTCAAAATTCCGAACTTTTATAAATTTTCCAACAAAACATAAATAGATTTAAACAAAAATTGAACTGTAATATACAGTTATATGTTCTTCATCATCGTGCAAAAAATCATCAAAATCGGACCAAAAAAATGAATATGCGAAAGTTTGATGCGTCTCGAAATTGTGTCTAGGATTGGTGATTGAACGGCCGTTCCCAGAATATAGTTTATGGCTTATGAAAAAATTCTATTGAAATTTGATGCCATTAACTTTTTTTACTGTCCTAAATATATATTATAAATTTTATTAATATTGGTCCATATTTTGATAAAGCTCCCATATCAGACCCCTTTCGGGATAACAGTTTTGATTTTATAAAACGGGTAAATAAGATCAATTCTATTGAAATTCGACACAATTATTTTCTGACTGCATTAAATATTAATAATTATTTCGGACTGTGATAAGTCCATACATTGCTATGGCTCTCACAAAAGCCCTAGTTAATAATGACCAATTTCTGTTGAAATTTCGGCTCAATAATTATTCTAACTGTCTTGAATGTATGTGATTAATTTGACCAATATCGGTCCATATTTTGCTAGAGCTTCCACATAACGCCCCTTCCCGGAAAACGGGTTTGAGCTTATAAAACTATTATATCAATAAGCATTTTTAAACTGTCTTTAATATATGAAATTAGTTTTACAATTATCGGTCATATCTGGATATTATTCCTTTGTAATTCCAATTACCGAATAAGATATGAATCAATTCCATTGAAATTGAGACAAATAGATAATTGTCTTTAATATAGTGATGAAGGGTATTTAAGATTCGGCATAGTCAAATAAAGCACTCTTACTTGTTTTTATTATACCCTACACCACCATAAGTGGTGAAGAGGGTATGTTAACTTTGTCATTCCATGTGTTACGCTAAGAAGGAATCATCTCAGCCTTCATAATGTATATATGTTCTTACATTAAATCAAAATTTGAATCGATCTAGTTATGTCTGTCTGTCTGTTATTGGCACTCTCACATCCACAATGATTCACAGAGCTCCATGAAATTTAGACTGAGTATTTCTTTAGTTCGAAAAATTTCTTTTTTTAAAACCAACGAAATAAGTTCAGTATATTAGAATATATAGACCGATATCTGAGGAAATCTCTTAGTACAAGAAAGAAACTTTCGTTGAATCAACAAATTGGAATGAAATTTTACCATAATTAAATCAATATCGGTCCAGTTAAAAAAAAAGTTATATCCAAAAACATAACTAATTTTATGACTCATTATGGTGTGAGTGTGTACATAAGTATTTACTTCACATGCCTTTGTGTTGGAGGCTACTGATGATTCGGCAAAGCCGAATATAGCATTCACTCTCGTTTTATTTCTCTTTGCACTAAAGTTCATTTCAAGTGACCATTAAAAATAAACGTAATAAAAGACGTTTTAGTTGGTGCCTAAAAAAACCCTTCAGGGATCAAAAAACAAATAGAAAAAAAATATTTAAATCTGAAAAACAGTTTAGAGGTTTACAAAAACACCAGAAACAAATGGAAATGGAAGAAAAAGACGAAAACGAAACGAAAAAACACATTTAAAAATATTCTGTTAACGTGTTTGGAATTCTAATTACTGATGTTCATTTGGTGTTCGCTTCTTTTAAACGTTTTTGAATATTATTTTTATTTTTTTTATGGAGCCTCCACCACCAGAATTGGTGAAGAGAGTATATTAAATTTGTCATTCTGTTTGTAACGCTAAGAAGACATCATCTCAGATCCAATAATGTATATATATTCTTGCATCAAATCAAAATCTGAGTCGATTTAGCTATGTCAGTCAGTATGTTTTTCAATCCGTCCTTTTGTCTGTTCGTCTGTTGTTGACACGCTCACATTCAGAATAGAATAGTCAGATCTAAGTATTTTCTATAGTTCTGAAAAGTTTCCTATTTAAAACCAGCAAAATCGGCTTAGCATATTAAATTATATAAACCAATATCTGAGACAACCTCTAACTTCAAGTGTATTTACTTCATTATCGTTTCTAAAACTTATCTAAATCGGTTCAGTAGAAAATTATAACGGATTTTATGACTTATTTAGTGATCCTGTATTATACTTAAGAAAAATTTTCATATATTATGTCATTTATATGTATATTTGTAAGTGTGTATGTGTGAAACATAACGTATTTACTTGACATGTATTTATCGCAAAAGGTATTGAAGATTCGTTATAGCCGAATATAACATTTTTATTAGTTTATTTCTTTTATTTTAATAATTTTTGCGCCTAAAAATTCTTTTGTATTTTTCCAAGGATTTTTTTTATTTTTCTATGCGTGTCTGTAGCTCTGTTTCCCATTGGGAGTGACTCTATGGTTGGGAGCGATGAAAAAAAATATGAACAATGGAATTATACAAAATATCTTATAGACATTTTGTTCATGTTTTCTTGAAAATATTTAAAATACTATTTCGAATACGTGACAAAATTAGTTGAATTTAAAATATTTATTATCATTTTAACGTTATTTAGTATTTAAAGAAAATTAAATCCAACAAATGTTAAGGGGAAATGAACAAAACAACAAAACACAAAAAGATTAAAGATTTAATTTTGAAATTATAATTGGAATATGAAATGGAGAAATTTCTCTTAAAGCTTATTTCCTAAATCTCCATTTTACTAGATTTTATCAAGAAAAGACTACAGTTCCAAACTACAGACTAGACTGTAGGTGTCCAACTATAGACTAGACTATAGTGTCAACTATAGAACTAGACTATAGTGTCAACTATAGACTAGACTATAGTGTCAACTATAGACTAGACTATAGTGTCAACTATAGACTAGACTATAGTGTCAACTATAGACTAGACTATAGTGTCAACTATAGACTAGACTATAGTGTCAACTATAGACTAGACTATAGTGTCAACTATAGACTAGACTATAGTGTCAACTATAGACTAGACTATAGTGTCAACTATAGACTAGACTATAGTGTCAACTATAGACTAGACTATAGTGTCAACTATAGACTAGACTATAGTGTCAACTATAGACTAGACTATAGTGTCAACTATAGACTAGACTATAGTGTCAACTATAGACTAGACTATAGTGTCAACTATAGACTAGACTATAGTGTCAACTATAGACTAGACTATAGTGTCAACTATAGACTAGACTATAGTGTCAACTATAGACTAGACTATAGTGTCAACTATAGACTAGACTATAGTGTCAACTATAGACTAGACTATAGTGTCAACTATAGACTAGACTATAGTGTCAACTATAGACTAGACTATAGTGTCAACTATAGACTAGACTATAGTGTCAACTATAGACTAGACTATAGTGTCAACTATAGACTAGACTATAGTGTCAAACTATAGACTAGACTATAGTGTCAACTATAGACTAGACTATAGTGTCAACTATAGACTAGACTATAGTGTCAACTATAGACTAGATATAGTGCAACTATAGACTAGACTATAGTGTCAACTATAGACTAGACTATAGTGTCAAACTATAGGACTTAGACTATTAGTGTCAACTATAGACTAGACTATAGTGTCAACTATAGACTAGACTATAGTGTCAACTATAGACTAGACTATAGTGTCAACTATAACTAGACTATAGTGTCAACTATAGACTAGACTATAGTGTCAACTATAGACTAGACTATAGTGTCAACTATAGACTAGACTATAGTGTCAACTATAGACTAGACTATAGTGTCAACTATAGACTAGACTTAGTGTCAACTATAGACTAGACTTAGTGTCAACTATAGACTAGACTATAGTGTCAACTATAGACTAGACTATAGTGTCAACTATAGACTAGACTATAGTGTCAACTATAGACTAGACTATAGTGTCAACTATAGACTAGACTATAGTGTCAACTATAGACTAGACTATAGTGTCAACTATAGACTAGACTATAGTGTCAACTATAGACTAGACTATAGTGTCAACTATAGACTAGACTATAGTGTCAACTATAGACTAGACTATAGTGTCAACTATAGACTAGACTATAGTGTCAACTATAGACTAGACTATAGTGTCAACTATAGACTAGACTATAGTGTCAACTATAGACTAGACTATAGTGTCAACTATAGACTAGACTATAGTGTCAACTATAGACTAGACTATAGTGTCAACTATAGACTAGACTATAGTGTCAACTATAGACTAGACTATAGTGTCAACTATAGACTAGACTATAGTGTCAACTATAGACTAGACTATAGTGTCAACTATAGACTAGACTATAGTGTCAACTATAGACTAGACTATAGTGTCAACTATAGACTAGACTATAGTGTCAACTATAGATAGACTATAGTGTCAACTATAGACTAGACTATAGTGTCAACTATAGACTAGGACTATAGTGTCAACTATAGACTAGACTATAGTGTCAACTATAGACTAGACTATAGTGTCAACTATTAGACTAGACTATAGTGTCAACTATAGACTAGGACTATTAGTGTCAACTATAGACTAGACTATAGTGTCAATATAGACTAGACTATAGTGTCAACTATAGGACTAGACTATAAGTGTCAACTATAGACTAGACTATAGTGTCAACTATAGACTAGACTATAGTGTCAACTATAGACTAGACTATAGTGTCAACTATAGACTAGACTATTAGTGTCAACTATAGACTAGACTATAGTGTCAACTATAGACTAGACTATAGTGTCAACTATAGACTAGACTATAGTGTCAACTATAGACTAGACTATAGTGTCAACTATAGACTAGACTATAGTGTCAACTATAGACTAGACTATAGTGTCAACTATAGACTAGACTATAGTGTCAACTATAGACTAGACTATAGTGTCAACTATAGACTAGACTATAGTGTCAACTATAGACTAGACTATAGTGTCAACTATAGACTAGACTATAGTGTCAACTATAGACTAGACTATAGTGTCAACTATAGACTAGACTATAGTGTCAACTATAGACTAGACTATAGTGTCAACTATAGACTAGACTATAGTGTCAACTATAGACTAGACTATAGTGTCAACTATAGACTAGACTATAGTGTCAACTATAGACTAGACTATAGTGTCAACTATAGACTAGACTATAGTGTCAACTATAGACTAGACTATAGTGTCAACTATAGACTAGACTATAGTGTCAACTATAGACTAGACTATAGTGTCAACTATAGACTAGACTATAGTGTCAACTATAGACTAGACTATAGTGTCAACTATAGACTAGACTATAGTGTCAACTATAGACTAGACTATAGTGTCAACTATAGACTAGACTATAGTGTCAACTATAGACTAGACTATAGTGTCAATATAGACAGACTATAGTGTCAACTATAGACTAGACTATAGTGTCAACTATAGACTAGACTATAGTGTCAACTATAGACTAGACTATAGTGTCAACTATAGACTAGACTATAGTGTCAACTATAGACTAGACTATAGTGTCAACTATAGACTAGACTATAGTGTCAACTATAGACTAGACTATAGTGTCAACTATAGACTAGGACTATAGTGTCAACTATAGACTAGACTATAGTGTCAACTATAGACTAGACTATAGTGTCAACTATAGACTAGACTATAGTGTCAACTAATAGACTAGACTATAGTGTCAACTATAGACTTAGACTATAGTGTCAACTATAGACTAGACTATAGTGTCAACTATAGACTAGACTATAGTGTCAACTATAGACTAGACTATAGTGTCAACTATAGACTAGACTATAGTGTCAACTATAGACTAGACTATAGTGTCAACTATAGACTAGAACTAGTGCAACTATAGACTAGACTATAGTGTCAACTATAGACTAGACTATAGTGTCAACTATAGACTAGACTATAGTGTCAACTATAGACTAGACTATAGTGTCAACTATAGACTAGACTAATAGTGTCAATATAGACTAGACTATAGTGTCAACTATAGACTAGACTATAGTGTCAACTATAGACTAGACTATAGTGTCAACTATAGACTAGACTATAGTGTCACTATAGACTAGACTATAGTGTTCAACTATAGACTAGACTATAGTGTCAACTATAGACTAGACTATAGTGTCAACTATAGACTAGACTATAGTGTCACTATAGACTAGACTATAGTGTCAACTATAGACTAGACTATAGTGTCAACTATAGACTAGACTATAGTGTCAACTATAGACTAGACTATAGTGTCAACTATAGACTAGACTATAGTGTCAACTATAGACTAGACTATAGTGTCAACTATAGACTAGACATAGTGTCAACATAGACTAGACTATAGTGTCAACTATAGACTAGACTATAGTGTCAACTATAGACTAGACTATAGTGTCAACTATAGACTAGGACTATAGTGTCAACTATAGACTAGACTATAGTGTCAACTATAGAACTAGACTATAGTGTCACTATAGACTAGACTATAGTGTCAACTATAGACTAGACTATAGTGTCAACTATAGACTAGACTATAGTGTCAACTATAGACTAGAACTATAGTGTCAACTATAGACTAGACTATAGTGTCAACTATAGACTAGACTATAGTGTCAACTAATATGACTAGACTATAGTGTCAACTATAGACTAGACTATAGTGTCAACTATAGACTAGACTATAGTGTCAACTATAGACTAGACTATAGTGTCAACTATAGACTAGACTATAGTGTCAACTATAGACTAGACTATAGTGTCAAACTATAGACTAGACTATAGTGTCAACTATAGACTAGACTATAGTGTCAAACTATAGATAGGTGTCAACTATAGACTAGGACTATAGTGTCAACTATAGACTAGCACTATAGTGATGTAACTATAGACTAGACTATAGGTGTCAACTATAGACTAGGACTATAGTAGTCAACTATAGGACTAGGACGTATAGTGTCACTATAGACTAGACTATAGTTGTCAACTAATAGACTAGACTATAGTGTCAAACTAATAGACTAGACTATAGTGTCAACTATAGACTAGACTATAGTGTCAACTATAGCACTAGACTATTAGTGTCAACTATTGACTAGACTATAGTGTCAACTATAGACTAAGACTATAGTGTCAACTATAGACTAAGGACTATAGTGTTCAACTATAGGACTAGGACATAGTGTTCAACTATAGACTAGGATATAGTGTCTAGACTAAAGACTAGACTATAGTGTCAACTATAGACTAGACTATTAGTGTCAACTATGACTAGACTATAGTGTCAACTATTAGACTAGACTATAGTGTCAACTATAGACTAGGACTTATAGTGTCAACTATAGACTAGACTATAGTGTCAACTATAGACTAGACTATAGTGTCAAACTAGACTATAGTGTCAACTATAGACTAGACTATAGTGTCAACTATAGACTAGACTATAGTGTCAACTATAGACTAGACTATAGTGTCAACTATAGACTAGACTATAGTGTCAACTATAGACTAGACTATAGTGTCAACTATAGACTAGACTATAGTGTCAACTATAGACTAGACTATAGTGTCAACTATAGACTAGACTATAGTGTCAACTATAGACTAGACTATAGTGTCAACTATAGACTAGACTATAGTGTCAACTATAGACTAGGACTATAGTGTCAACTATAGACTAGACTATAGTGTCAACTATAGACTAGACTATAGTGTCAACTATAGACTAGACTATAGTGTCAACTATAGACTAGACTATAGTGTCAACTATAGACTAGACTATAGTGTCAACTATAGACTAGACTATAGTGTCAACTATAGACTAGACTATAGTGTCAACTATAGACTAGACTATAGTGTCAACTATAGACTAGACTATTAGTGTCAACTATAGACTAGACTATAGTGTCAACTATAGACTAGACTATAGTGTCAACTATAGACTAGACTATAGTGTCAACTATAGACTAGACTATAGTGTCAACTATAGACTAGACTATAGTGTCAACTATAGACTAGACTATAGTGTCAACTATAGACTAGACTATAGTGTCAACTATAGACTAGACTATAGTGTCAACTATAGACTAGACTATAGTGTCAACTATAGACTAGACTATAGTGTCAACTATAGACTAGACTATAGTGTCAACTATAGACTAAACTATAGTGTCAACTATAGACTAGAACTAGACTAATAGTGTCAACTATAGACTAGACTATAGTGTCAACTATAGACTAGACTATAGTGTCAACTATAGACTAGACTATAGTGTCAACTATAGACTAGACTATAGTGTCAACTATAGACTAGACTATAGTGTCAACTATAGACTAGACTATAGTGTCAACTATAGACTAGACTATAGTGTCAACTATAGACTAGACTATAGTGTCAACTATAGACTAGACTATAGTGCCAACTATAGACTAGACTATAGTGCCAACTATAGACTAGACTATAGTGCCAACTATAGACTATAGACTATAGTGCCAACTATAGACTAGACTATAGTGCCAACTATAGACTAGACTATAGTGCCAACTATAGACTAGACTATAGTGCCAACTATAGACTATAGACTATAGTGCCAACTATAGACTAGACTATAGTGCCAACTATAGACTAGACTATAGTGCCAACTATAGACTAGACTATAGTGCCAACTATAGACTAGACTTTAGTGCCAACTATAGACTAGACTATAGTGCCAACTATAGACTAGACTATAGTGCCAACTATAGACTAGACTATGAAAGAAAGGGAAAAGTTAACAATGTTCGAGGAACGCGGCACGTCAATCTTCTACTAGAACTGATACTAAATTCTAATAACGAACGAGAAAAATTCAATGATTTCATTAGAACTTCATTGAAGGGCGAAGAATGTTCCGTTTTCCAGAAAGCTCTACAGAGAATAAACAATTGATTATGTGAACCATTGCGTAGTAGCTTAAGACTCACTATTACAGAGCATATTCGAGTTAGCGAAATATTATCTGCGACCAGGACAAGGACTTACATTCTAAATAAAGAGTACATGACACCTCAAAAAATCTGCTGTTTGACCCTGTAGAAATGGAGCTATAGAGGAAGCCATGAGACATTCAGGAGTAGGATTCTGGAAATCTAAGATTGGGGAGATATATGTATATAGTTGCTACATATATCCCAACTTGTCCCTTTATGATTTTGACAATCATTTCAGAGACAATCATTTCAGAGACGCCGCACAAAATTGTTAAATTTTCATGGTGTTTAAAAAATAATACTTCATTTTGAAATAATCTTCCAGAGTTGGACGAAGGACAAACTAGATTATCAGTCCTCAGAATTGAATTAGAACGTTATCAAGAAAATAATATAATAATTATAAATCTAATGATGAAAGCTCCAGAAAATGGGAAGCGATTTACAAATTTATTGGGGATATAAAAAGAGATTATGTGATGCTGAAAACCACTTAAAAGAACTCAAAACAGCACACAACTTTACGTTAATGATCATTAGAAATGAGGGAACCTTGTAACAGGAATATCCTGTTACAGGGTTAAAGGAGTGTGGTTGACAAAGTAGACACAATGGCGAATCGAACATGCTTCTTTTTAATGGATCATGTACATTTTTGACGATTCCATACCTCCAGCATAGCAGCTAAAAAGACTGGAATATAGTGCTTAATACAGACTATAGACTATAATGCCAATTACAGAGTATTGCAAATTATAAACTAGAATACAGTTTTAACTAACGATTAGACTGTGGCTTTAAATCCAAATTCTGAAGATTTGCAGAAAAAAACACTTTTTGTATTTTACACACGTTTCTTTAAACCATTAAAGTGAATTAAATTTTAGTGAATTGGTGATACATTCACCTGTTTTGTGTTTGCTTTTCTAAAGATACATTTCTGTGCTTCCAGATTAATGTACATTTTCAAATAAACTTTCTTTTTTTTCCTCCTTAAACAAACTTCTTCCAGCCTTTTCAGGTCATTAAAGATATTTGCACATTATTTGGAGTTTTTTTCTTGTGGCTCAAGTTATGGCGCTGGATTTTGGTTTCTCAGTTTAGCCAACAGATATTAACAAGAATTTAGATTTGTTAAGTAAATAACAGTAAAAATAAAAATAAGAATGATATGTTCGTCTATACCGGTACTTCAATACCCTCCACCAAAATACAAGTGGAGAAATTCGATATTTTTTGTGCATACACACTCACACATGCACTCACAGACCTATACAATATGTACAAGTTTTTCTTAAATCTAACATTTATATTTTTTTCAACTGAACCGATTTTGACCATTTTTGGAATGGTAATGAAGTTCACATAAATTAATAGTTAAGAAAACAATTTTGTTTGAACTTAGAGGATGCCTCAGATTTAGTTCTATATCTTTTAATATACTGAACCGATTTTGCTGGTTTTAAATAGGAAACTTCTCAGGACTTTAATAAATATTCAAGCCAAATTTCATTGAGATCTAACAATTATTGTGGATGTGAGCGTGCCAACAACAGACAGATAGACAGACAGTCGGACATAGTTAAATCGACTCAGATTTTGATTTGACGCAAGAATTTATATACATTATGGGATCTTAGATGATTCCTTCTTATCACTACACAATGACGAAATTATTATACCCACTTCACTACTTGTGGTGGTGGAGGGCATAAAAATAAACAACAAATAAACGTTACATGTTGTTGTTGCTTATAATTTGGCTAACAGAAATGTGAAAAAGTTTTGATTTCTATTTGCCCGGTTATTTTTTGGGAGAAGGAGGACTCTGTTTGTTTGTTTATCAAAACAAAAAATTATATAGTAAACTTGACCCTGACCATGAAAGCCGATTGTGGCCAACACAAGCCAACCAAAGGAACAAAACATTAACACAAAAAAATCAAACGAATAAAAGTGAAAGAAAACAGGACACAGACTTAAATTAAATGTCCTGACCAATATTAACCTTAATAAATTTACCTCTACACAGAAAAAATCAAATAAAATACTAAATAAACAAAAATTATACACACACACACAAAAAGTTTGTGTTAAATTTAACACTTAGTAAATTTATTTTAGCTGAAGGCAACAAACATTTTTTTGGTTATTAAATTTAGGCTAAAAGCCATAACACTGGACAACATTTTTTGTGGAAAAAAAATCTTAAAAAAATTTTTCATTTCAATACAAATTTATTTGATAAAAAATTTCTAAATGTGGGCGTATGATTGATATTAATTGTGATAATAATTCAAATAAAACTCTTTAACTTTTAAAGTATAAAAGATATTGAAAAATTTTAAAAAGATTTAAATAGAAAACTCATTACGCTTTATTATGATTTAAAAAAAGTATTAAAATATTTAATTGATTTAATTAAATAAGAAGTGGGGAAATTGAAAAAAAATTGCTGTTATTCTGTGTTTCTTTTTTTTCCTTAAATTTCCACACTTTCTTTTTTTGGTCTACCGGTTATTTATGTTTATTGGTTGGTAAATTTTTTTGGTCTCAACCAAATCCTTGGTTTATGGTTTATAATGTTTTGGTTTATTTTATTATGTTTTATTTTGTCTGACGAACTTATGTTGTCAGTGGTTCTTAAACAAACTTTCTAAGTATTTTAAATATATTCAGAAAAAGTATTTGTAATTAAAGTCCCTAGCGCAATAGGGTTTTAATAGGTTAACTTTTTAAGTTGACCACCTCTGGTAAGCACTCTTGGCCCAAAAAGATTTTTGATAATAATTCTGTAACTTGTAAATCATTACCGGTATGGCAATGGAATTTAATATGGTTATAGCAGAGGAGTTTTCAAATTGATTTGGAAGACTGCAGACCTACTACTTTTGATCAGAGGGTTAATAGGAGCCCATCTATTAAACTCCTACTTTTTGTTTATTCATTATTACTTCATTTCTAGTTCAGTTCTAATTCAGTTCTAGTTCAGTTTTAGTTAAGTTCTGATTCAATTCTAGTTTAGTTCTAGTTCAGTTTTAGTTAAGTTTAGTTCTGGTTCAATTCTAGTTCAGTTCTAGTTCAGTTCTAGTTCAGTTCTAGTTCAGTTCCAGTTCAGTTCCAGTTCAGTTCCAGTTCAGTTCCAGTTCATTTCCAGTTCAGTTCTGGTTCAATTCTAGTTCTATTCTAGTTCAGTTCTGGATCAATTTTGGTTCAATTCTAGTTCAGTTCTAGTTCTATTCTAGTTCAATTCTAGGTCAGTTCTAGGTTAGTTCTAGTTCAGTTCTAGTTCTAGTTATATTCTAGTTCAATTCTAGGTCAGTTCTAGTTCAGTTCTAGTTTAGTTCTAAGTCAGTTCTAGTTCCGTTCTAGTTCAGTTCCAGTTCATTTCTAGTTCAGTTCTAGTTCAGTTGTAGTTCAATTCTAGGTCAGTTCTGATCAGTTCCAGTTCAGTTCTACTTCAGTTCCAGTTCATTTCCAGTTCTGTTCTGGTTCAATTCTAGTTCTATTCTAGTTCAGTTCTGGTTCAATTTTGTTTCAATTCTAGTTCAGTTCTAGTTCTATTCTAGTTCAATTCCAGTTCAGTTCCAGTTCAGTTCTAGTTCAGTTCTAGTTCAGTTCCAGTTCAGTTCCAGTTCAGTTCCAGTTCAGTTCCAGTTCAGTTCCAGTTCCAGTTCAGTTCTTATTTAGTTCTAATTTAGTTCTAATTAAGTTCTAGTTTAGTTCTAATTCAGTTTTTTGCAGTTCCAGTTTAGGCGTGGTTTGTTATAAGTGCAAATCTCTATCTCGAATTTTTTTTAATCCAACTTCTCTGCATTCTGTTCTTGTCATTATAAATTAACATTTATCATAAAATATATGGACTCTTTGTTAATAATAAAAAAAGGAAAACAAGTTAACAAATCCACCATTAAAATTAAAATAAGAATGAAAATGATTGTGAAAATCATTCTTGTAAATTTCCACAATGAGAATAAGTTTTTCATCACTTCTAATTTTTAATGAGTTTTAAATTGGAATTTAATGAAAAAAAACTTTCAATTACAAAAAATTTCTTTCTAAATCTGTAAAATAAGAAGTTGTCTACAGATATAAATGTGTATGTTTATACGTGTGTAAATACTTTGTAATTTTGTTGTCGAGTTACTTAATATGATGGATAACTCCTGGGATTAAATCTGTTTTAAAAAGCTAATTTTTATAAGACTGATAAACTGTTGTTAAGTGATTTGAAAATATGTTAATAAAGATTGTTAACAAATTTTGTTAGCTAAAACTTTGGACATATAAAATGAAATTACAATTACGTATACTTAATATAATTTGTCAATATTACTCATTCGCTGTGAAAATTATTTTTGACCTTTTAACACACGCCACAGGCTTTCGAATTTATTATCTTTTTAAATAATTTTGTAAGATTTGAACCGTTAGCGAAAGATAAAACTTTACATGGTTAAAGCTAAGGGATTTTCGATTTGATTTGAAGGAGAATAAATATCAATGTAATCACAGGAATAGTCGGTGATCCTTCAAAGTTGGCCATTATTTAAGAATATCAAAAATACAAATCGAAATAATTTTTTCACCCATTTTCAACCTTGATTTTTTAAAACAAACAAGAGCGGTGTGCCGAATTTTAAATACCCTCCACGATTTATATTATGCAAACATTTGCGTGAGTTGAAATAAGCTCCATATAAAACAAATTAGATGTTATAGTCAATGAAACCCGACTATTTTATAGCCTACAACACATATTTGGTTACAAATCTAAACGACGAAAATTTAATGAACGACTTTTGTATATTGTTTCTTATTTAAGCTAAATTGCGTTTAGGATTTTTGGGGGCGTTATATGGGTACTGGAAGAAATTATGTGACGACCTTCTAAAAGTCCGAACATCGATTTTTGCTTATGTTTATCTTAATTTAAAGGTCTTGTCAGAGGCCAAAGGATGGTAATAATAATCGAATGAAAAACTCAAATTTGGTACGCATTTCAAAATTTGATATACCCCACATTGAGGCCTTATAATTCCAACTATGAGGAGCCTATGGAGTTCAAGATCTTAAAATTATTTATTTATTTATTAGAAATCTTCTCTGTTAAATTGAATGCAAACACGTTCATCAAATCAAAAAGTAACGTGGTTTTTATTTATTGAATCTGCATCACTTTTAAGGCCCCACGATAAGTACAAAAGCCTTAAAAACTAAATTTAATCTCATTTCCTTGTCCATCTCCTCTACCTCTTATATTAACATAGTAGTAAATCATTCCATCAGAGCCTTGCGCCTGTCTACAGGTTACGTGAGAGAATTTCCATATGATCAGCAAATGTTTAAATTGTTAGAACCGGTGGCTTTAATAGAAAAGCTTTCAGCTTTAATAGAAAAAGCTTTAATAGAAAAGCTTTCAACATATTCCGTATTTTGAGGATCATCTTCCAACTGAATCAGTTTCCTCAGCTAAGGTTGTTCCCAATTTCAGAATTATTTCTAAGAAGAAACAGTTTTGGGACCACAGAGATAGGGACCGGATATAGTTTCTGTTGCGTATACGTAATAGAATTTTTTTTGGGACCACTGAAAAAGGCCCGGATTTCTGTTGCATATACGAAACAGAATTTTTTAGGGACCACTGAGATAGTGACCGGATATATTTTCTGTTGCGTATACTTAATAGAATTTTATTAGGGACCACTGGAAAAGGGACCGGATATAGTTTATATTGCGTATACGTAATAAAATTTTTATTTATTATTACTCATACGCTTATGTGATTCAATAAAGTTAAAAAATTTTCCAATTTAACTACTTAATTTCATGTGCTTATTTTTAAACACCTTTTTCTTTTATTTCTTTTAAAATTTTCATTTAAATTAATTCACTTTTCCAAGAATTTGTTTTCTATTTTTTTTTTTTTTGCCAAATAAATTTTCTCAATTAAATCAGTTATTTTTATTTTATTTTTATTTATTAGTTTACAGACCTCTTTTTCACACTCTTTCACCGAGAAGAATAATAAAAATCGTATAAACAATTAATTCAAAGAATATTTAAGATTTTTGAACTTCAATTTCTTAGGAAAAGTCCACATCATAAGAAAAATTCTTTGTATTGAAAGGAAAATAATTTCAATATCTTGTTGTTTGATATTTTCAAATTAAAATTCAAATGAAATAAATTCTGAGGAAGAGAACAAGTTGGAATGATATATACGCCGAATCTTTCATACACTTCACCACAAGAAATTTGTATGAAGTAAAAATGTTATGTGTCGCCCGATTTTTGGAACTGTAATTTTAATTTTAAGTTAATTTAATTTTTTGATTTATAATTAACAATTTCGCGAAAGAGGATGTCTCAGATATCGGTCTATATCTGAACCGATTTTGCAGGTTTTTAATAGAGAACATTTTAGGACTTTTGGATGTGCGTGTACCAATAACAGGCAGGCAGACAGTCTGACAGACAGAAAAAACGACGGACATAGCTACATCGACTCAGATTTCGATTTGAAGCAAGAATATATATATACATTATTGGGTCTAAGGTAATTCCTTCTTAGCGTTACACATGGAATTATATATTCAATATACACACTTGTGGTGGTGGAGAGTAAAATTAGAAATTTTTTATATACAACTCTTACCTGGCCACCAAAGACAACGAGACTGGAAACACTTTCATCTTACGACCACCCACCAAATAATCTAAAGCCTCTGAACCACGACGATGTTCAATATTTCGTTGATTCTTTTTCTTCTTTTCAATGAAACCGAAATAGAAACCAATACCAGCACAAACGATTAACATCAAAACAAAAACACAATAATCCATCACTCCGAAATGTTGTAAAGATGAACTCAAATCTGAGACATTAAGAATTTTATCTTCATTATCATTTTCACCATTATTGTGGACAGAGGATGCAGTTGTTGCTGCTGTATTTGTTGTTGAGGCTGCCACTGTTGCTGCCTTTGTTGCTTCTGTTGCTGTTGTGGTAATTAAGGTCTTCATAGTTTCCTTAACAGTTGATATAGTTGAAGAGACTACAGACTCTACTGCTGGATTTCTAGCAATTGTTGTTATTGTACTCATTCTTTTTTGTTAACTCAAATTCTCGTTTTCAGTAAAGTGGGTTTTTATTTTTGGTCGTTGATGTTGTAAGTTTCTATTACTTCTCTTCCCGCTGAGCCAGTTGACATTAATGTTGCATTGATGCTGAAAAGGTTTTTATTTCGTTCTTCCCCCCTTGAGTTACTCTTAATTAAGTTTTGTTTCTTTCGTTTGGATTTTTCTCTTTTTAGTTTTGTTACTGAATTTTATTCACATTTAAAAAAGATTTTTATTTGTTTTTTTTTCGCAAAATTAAATTTTATTTTCAGTTTTTCTTCTTTATTTTTTTTTTAAGATCTGTAATCGATTTTTATTGATTAAATATTTTTTGATTTTGATTTTTGTTATTTTATAATAAAGAGCCTTAATAGCTTCAATTTAATTGTATTTTACTTGAACTAATTTAATTTTTCGGATTTTATTGTGATAATGGACAAAAAAGAATTTTAATTTGGAATTATATTTAACCTTTCCCAGTCCTCCTAAAGCAATAAACTTAATAAAATAAATACAAAATTGTACTCCAGACTACAGACTGGACTAATTATAGAGCAGGATGTAGATAAAATTATACTGGGACTATAGTACAGGACTATAGTACGCTATACAGGGTACAACTACAGGACTATAGTACAGGACTAAGTACAGGACTATGTAAGGACTATACAGGATATACAGGACTATAGTACAGGACTATAGTACAGGACTATAGTACAGGACTATAGTACAGGACTATAGTACAGGACTATAGTACAGGACTATAGTACAGGACTATTGTACAGGACTATAGTACAGGACTATAGTACAGGACTATAGTACAGGACTATAGTACAGGACTATAGTACAGGACTATAGTACAGGACTATAGTACAGGACTATAGTACAGGACTATAGTACAGGACTATAGTACAGGACTATAGTACAGGACTATAGTACAGGACTATAGTACAGGACTATAGTACAGGACTATAGTACAGGACTATAGTACAGGACTATAGTACAGGACTATAGTACAGGACTATAGTACAGGACTATAGTACAGGACTATAGTACAGGACTATAGTACAGGACTATAGTACAGGACTATAGTACAGGACTATAGTACAGGACTATAGTACAGGACTATAGTACAGGACTATAGTACAGGACTATAGTACAGGACTATAGTACAGGACTATAGTACAGGACTATAGTACAGGACTATAGTACAGGACTATAGTACAGGACTATAGTACAGGACTATAGTACAGGACTATAGTACAGGACTATAGTACAGGACTATAGTACAGGACTATAGTACAGGACTATAGTACAGGACTATAGTACAGGACTATAGTACAGGACTATAGTACAGGACTATAGTACAGGACTATAGTACAGGACTATAGTACAGGACTATAGTACAGGACTATAGTACAGGACTATAGTACAGGACTATAGTACAGGACTATAGTACAGGACTATAGTACAGGACTATAGTACAGGACTATAGTACAGGACTATAGTACAGGACTATAGTACAGGACTATAGTACAGGACTATAGTACAGGACTATAGTACAGGACTATAGTACAGGACTATAGTACAGGACTATAGTACAGGACTATAGTACAGGACTATAGTACAGGACTATAGTACAGGACTATAGTACAGGACTATAGTACAGGACTATAGTACAGGACTATAGTACAGGACTATAGTACAGGACTATAGTACAGGACTATAGTACAGGACTATAGTACAGGACTATAGTACAGGACTATAGTACAGGACTATAGTACAGGACTATAGTACAGGACTATAGTACAGGACTATAGTACAGGACTATAGTACAGGACTATAGTACAGGACTATAGTACAGGACTATAGTACAGGACTATAGTACAGGACTATAGTACAGGACTATAGTACAGGACTATAGTACAGGACTATAGTACAGGACTATAGTACAGGACTATAGTACAGGACTATAGTACAGGACTATAGTACAGGACTATAGTACAGGACTATAGTACAGGACTATAGTACAGGACTATAGTACAGGACTATAGTACAGGACTATAGTACAGGACTATAGTACAGGACTATAGTACAGGACTATAGTACAGGACTATAGTACAGGACTATAGTACAGGACTATAGTACAGGACTATAGTACAGGACTATAGTACAGGACTATAGTACAGGACTATAGTACAGGACTATAGTACAGGACTATAGGTAAGCAGGACTTAGTACAGGACTATAGTACAGGAACTATAGTAGCAGGACTATAGTACAGACTATAGTACAAAAGGACATATAGTACAGGAGGCTATAGTACAGGGACTATAGTCAACAAGGACAACTATAGTACAGGACTATAGTACAGGATAAGGACTATAGTACAGGACTATAGTACAGGACTATAGTACAGGACTATAGTACAGGACTATAGTAAGCAGGACTATAGTACAGGACTATAGTACAGGACTATAGTACAGGACTATAGTACAGGACTATAGTACAGACTATAGTACAGGACTATAGTACAGGACTATAGTACAGGACTATAGTACAGGCTTATAGTACAGGACTATAGTACAGGACTATAAGTAACAGGACTATAGTACAGGACTATAGGCTTGGACATTTTTAAGAAAAAAGTCGAAATTAGTGCCAGGGTAGGCGAGACAACAGCTGAGGTATACAAATGGAGGTAACAAATATCGAAAACATATTTTACCGGATACGGATTTGGGAGTCGGAAAAAATAAAGATCGAATAGACATTAACGTAGTGTACGAGAGCCAGTCGTCCATAAAAGTATTTTATGTTTTGAAATTGGAAACATTGCCGGAAATTGTAGAATTGTGGTCAACAGAACAAGACTAGATTACAAACTTAACCATATTAGAAACTATGGAAAAGAATGGAAAACTATAGAGTAAACTAAGTTATAATATTAAATAATCTATAACGTAATCTGTTGTTTAGACGTAGCGTAGTACATAGTAGTACGTTGTTTCCATAGCTATTGCGTAGTCTATAGTATAGACTTTAGCGTAAAACTATAACGTACTCTATAATTTTGACTTTGACGTAATCTATAGCATAGGCTACAGCGTACTCTATAGTATAGACTTTAGCGTAGTGTATAGTATAGACCATAGCGTTGTGTATAGTATAGTCTTCAGAGTAGTCTTAAATATAGACTATAACGTAATAAATATTAAAAACTATAGCGTTCTCTGTAGTATAGACTATAACGTATACCAATATAAACTATATGGTATAAACTATATCGTATTGTCTATACCATAGACTATAGCATCTATATAAATTATAGGATCTGTTGTATAGACTACAGTATAGACTTTTGTGTAGATTACAGCGTAGTCTATTATATATACTATAGCAAACTCTATCTACATTAAATTAGTCTATCAAAGACTTTATGATTTAAACTATAAAGTTGTTTGCATTTTATATTACAGCATATTCTATTAAATAGTCTTCTTTTTTATTGAATTAATCTATGGTCTACAGCTTCGTCTATAGGAGTGTGTGGATTTTGGACTACAGCATAGTGTATAACCCATAACGTAGTCTATTAAAAATTATTCTTTAATTTATTTTCATAAAATTAGTTCAGGTAAAATTATTATTTTTATTTTTTCAAAAATATTTAGAAACATTTTCATTATTTATTTTCACTATCATAACATCTCTTTTGACTACAATACACTAAATTAGTTTCAAGGACTTTTTACAGGATACTTTTTAAAATTAATATATTTTTAACCTTAATTTCGCTCACACCCACTTTTGCTGAAGATAGAAACCGACGATAATTACAAAACAACAAAAACTTTTAATTGACACGAAACTTTTCGTAAATTAAATTCCAGATCAACCGCACTTTACAAGTTCATGTCATGAACCAACGATCGGCCGTAAGTAACTGAAATTTGTTCTAATTTGCAAAACACATAAAATGTAGTTTGAATCGAAGTGGAGATACATTTTTTTCACACAAAAGAAATAAATCTTAAGAAGAATTTGAATTATATGTTTTTTTTTTAATTTTATTACTTTATTACAGCAAATATGCAGATCGACATACAGACAAATAGTCAGATAGACATACACAGTCTGAGAGATAATGATAAGATTTTCTTTTCATCTCACAAGATGAAAAATCCACATCATAATGAGGAGAGAAATTATTTACAATTAATCGTTAGTAAAGTCACAGTCAGTAGTTAAATTATTTATTATGGTTTTTATCACGGTTTTTTATTTATTTTATTTGTTTGATTGTATAACGTGTATATATATATATATAATATATATATATATATATATATATATATATATATATATATATATATAATATATATATATATATTATATATATATATTATATATATATATATATATATATATATATATATATATATATATTTAAAAATGCATCTGTGTTTGTTTGAGAATTACAGACGGCTTAATTACTGGACTGATTTTGCTAAAATTTTCATAAAATGATCCAATTTACCAAAAGTAACATTTTCAATAAAATTTCATAGGACCAGAGGGAAGGATACCCCCTTTAGAAAGAAAATTTTGATTGTCCAAATCTATAGGACTTTCACAGCGAGAGTTTTCAAATTTGTTTCTAATCCCTTTTTCAGGGATTTGTTTTACTGGATAAAATGTAGGACGGTTTTGTATGGGGTAGGTTTGCCCCTATACAAAGCAAATACTGATTATTCAATATCTAAAGAACTAAAACACTGAGAAATGGCAAATTTAGTCACTTCTCAAAAACTGAACGAAATGTAGGACGGATAGGATCAAGAGGAGGGTATCCCCATACAAACACTTATTTATTAATGAATATCAAGAGAACTTTTATAGTGAGAGTTTTCAAAATTTAAGAATTTGTTTTACTGAATAAAATATAGGACGGTTAGGACCAGGATTGGGTTTGCGCCCATGCAAAGCAAATATTGATTATGCAATATCTAAAGAATTATAACAGAGACAATTTTCTAAATGACAAAATTTAGGACGGATAGAATCAAGGGAAAGAATATCCCCCCACAAGACAAACACTGATTATCGAATATTAAAAAGCAAATATAACATTTTCAAAATTTGGCCCAAACGCTTTATCAAGGAACTAATTTCGAAATGTAGAATAGATAGGGAAGAGGTAGCCCTCACACAAAATAAATATTGATTATCGAATATCTAAAGAACTATTATAGCAAGATTTTTCTCTTACTTTCTTAAGGAACTATTTTACTGGACAAAATATGGAGTGGAGAGGATCAAGGGGAGAGGTTAGTCCCATACAAAGCAAATTTTAGTGCGATTAGAATCAAAGGAAACCCTAAAACAATGGAAATTTCAACTTTATATTATCTGAGGATTTAGTTTAGTTAGAGTAAAAAATAATTCCAATCACTTTTGCTGCGTTTAAAGTTATAGGAAAAAATATATATCAAAATTTAGTATAAATCTAGTTCCAATAATTTCCTGTAAAACAATTTTACGTGAGAAAAAGAACTATTTCACCGAAGTTTTCACATTTTGTCACTTTTCTATAAACGATTTTATATGAAAATTTTGTAAAAGGACATATCTAGAACTGAGAAGAATTTTTATGCAGCAAAGCGCACCGGGTAAAAGCTTATTAATCTATATTGAATGAGTAGCTGAAAGTTTAACAGCCTCGAGATATTTTTAAACATAATTAGTTTTAGCCTTTTTTATATTAAAATTAAAATGACAAAATGATAAAAATTATAATTTTTTTAAATGAAATTGCATTTATATCTTCAAAATTTTTCATTATTTTGCTTTTTAGACTTTAATTTTAATCCATGTAGCGTCAATTTCTAATATTAATTTGAAGTTCTAAGAACTTTTTTGTCTAAATAAATATTTATTATATTTAAAAAGGGTTTAATTTTTAAAGTCTTTTAAGGTTTTTTATCTGAAGTTGTGTCTGTAGTCAATAGATCTTGATAACTGACTTTTCTGTTTTTATACCCTTCACCTGATTAGATCAGATGGGTATATATATAAGTTTTTCATTCCGTTTTTTTCACAAGTTTCGATTTAGACCCCAAAAGTGTATATATTCTGTATCGGTATGAAAAAAGAATTTCTTTCTTGATTGAGTTTTGTCCGTTCGTCCCTGTGTCGGTTGCAATCAAGTTTATGAAGCCGATCTATAGTTAACATATATATTATATGATACGATATGATATGTATTTCAAACGATTGGAAATGCTTTCGAGAATTTTGCTTTTGAAATCATGGGAAATTGGTTCATAAATGGCTCAGATATTAGCAAAAAACTGAAGGTACCTCAAACCACCGAGATATGGTCAATTTCCTCTTCAAAAATTTGGTCCCATGTGGTTGTTGTTGTTATTTATAATATAGGAAAACAATAACAACGTTTTAAAATAATGTTTTCGAGATTTTGGTCATTCTATTAATGCCAGAAATTTATTTTGTTTACTTAAAGTTCAGAAATATTTTTGTAGATTTTTCATTTTTTTCATTAGTTTCCGAGATATGAGCGAAAACTTATTCTGACGCTCCTGGGGCAGCTACGGACCTAGTTGCCACGCAGAAAAATTACTAATTTTTTCCTCGAATTTTGGTTTTTTGAAAATTTCCAATCGGTTCATAAATAGTTTGAGATATTAAAAATTCTTTATTTTCCTTGTGGTTGTTGTTGGATTTAGTTTGATAACAATAACAATGTAGAACAAAGTAATGTCTTCAACTTTTTTAACGTTCTATTTAAGCTAGAGACTTAATTGATTAATACTAAGAGATCGGAAATAATAAGGAGGATTTTTGAGTTGAAATCATCACAGTAAACGTTCCATTAGTTTCGGAGTTATAAGCAAATATAGATTTTGCGTTACTTTGAAACTTCTTTGGGGTCTATAGACAACATTTTGATGCAGAAAAATAAATAATTTTTTTCTGAATTTTGTTTTTTTTTTTAATTTTCGAAATCGTTCCATAAAAAGCCGAGTTATTAATTACTCTTTTCTATTTATTTAGAATTGTTTTAGTGAAAGCGAAAACTACTCGTGAATAAAATTTTACATGCATATTGAGTGCTCTAGAGGATCTATATTGACTCATATAAAGGCTAAAGTAATGGATGTCATTTTCTCCTGCCTCTACAAGTGATGATAATATAAAGGCCTATTTATAACGGGGTCTTAACATTAAATGTTAAGTCCGTTAATACTTTAACTTTTTTTATTTAAATTATCTTGCAATTTTATATTTGATGGTGCTAAATTATGACGATTAAAACACACCCTCCAATAAAAACTACAAAATGATATTATCTCCATTAACTATGGAACTAAGCATCATTCGCTGTTACTCGAATTTTTTTGAAACCATTAAATAAAACCCTTTTTTCATTTTTTAAATTTTTCGTGATTGACCCATATATTTTAAAAATTCTATATAAAAGTGTTTTTTTATAATTCCGCAACTAAAAGATATTCTAATAAATAATCATATAATTAGAGCTGAAGTGTTTTGAGTTGATTTGGAGAAATTCAGAGGTGTATCTACTCGGGAGCATAGTTGGTGAACCTCCAAAATTGGCCACTTCTGATTTTGAAAAAATCATCAGTATTCATTTATGAATTGAAACGGAAAAAATTTGTACTATCTGTTCGGGGGCATAGTCGGTGACCATCCAAAGTTGGTCACCTTAGATATGCTAATTTAAAAAAAAAACATCTAAAATTTATTTAGGAATTGAGAGGAAAAATAATTTTGTAAGCAAAGATGTCTCTTTACATAATTAGAGTAACAGTAATCTCTATTTCATTTTTGAGGACTGCAACTCCCTATCTGATCAAGGACATAGTAGGTAACCTTCCAAAATAGGCCAGTTTGCATAGTGTGTACACATTGATTTTTTTGGAAATAATTCTGTAACTTATGAACGATTTGAGAGTTATTTTCGATTTCATTTATGAAAATACGGAACACTATCTGGTCAAGGGCGTCGACAGTGACACTCCAAAGTTGGCCACCTCGGGTATATTGATTTTTAACAAAATTTGCATATATGAATTGAGGCAATATGAATTTAGCAGGTAGCTGAGAAGTTTTCGAGTTCATTTGGAAGAATATAGGCTCCAATCTAGTCAGGAGCGTAGTAAGTATTCTTCAAAAATAGACCACCAAGTGTTTCCAAACTGATAATTCTCTTATGAGAAGTACTTTCCCCTAATTAATGGGGGATATTATGAGTGTCTCTCAAAAATTGGCCACCTCGGTTATGTTGAAGTTTTTAATTCGCCAAAAATTCACTTATAAATTGAGACGAAATTCTAAAATTAATTTATGAATTGAAAAAAAGAAATTTTGTAAATGAATAGTTGTGGTAAGAGCTGAGGGGTGGATAAAGGCCCCTTTCTCTTCAGAGGAGTAAATGGTAACCTTTCAAAGTGGACATGCTATTTAAAAAAAGACCTTGAAAAAAATATTACCGAACAAGTTTAAATAACCAAGAAGTATAAAATTACTCCTTTTTGAAATACATTGAAGTAAAATTTTAAATTTTTATTAAAACAGAATCAGCTTCGACAGGGTCTGGACTTAGCCCTATGGAGTTTTGGATATGAAATGAAAACTTTTATATATATTTTTTAAGAAAAATTTTATCTTTAATGAAAATAATTGAAGACACTTTTTCGGAAAAAAATTCGTAATTTTTGATTATTTTTGAACTCGGTGAACTTGAGGTCAATAATTTTTTTCCTTTTTGAAAAATATTTTTCAATTAAGTGAAAATATTTGAATAAAATCGAGGCAATATTTTCGAATTGAAGGGAAAACAAGAACACAAATTAAAAAAAAATAATGTCCTCCTAAAACTCCGCCAATGGAGCCCTTATTGTGTCCACACTCCTCTACTATCATTATGTTAAACTTAATGCAAAAAGAAAATAATTGGTTCTTGTCCTCTGTGTATAACTACAATATATATTTGTCAGGTCATAAGTTACAGAATTATTTAAAAGAAAAAAATTTGGAACCGCAATACAGCACAGTTTGCACTGTGTAACTAGTTTTCATTAAAATGGACTTTAAAGTATTTTATTTTGCTGTGTTAATCCCAAAGTATTTCTTACTTCTTTTCTCTCTCCCTCTCTCTCTCCCTCTTAAAATAACCTCAAAAAAATATTTTTATTATTTTTGGATTTAAACGTAATATTTCCTTTTAATGGCAGATTTTCTTGAATTAACTTGTTATTTCTACTTTTCTTTTCTCTGAATAGAAATTTTGTAATAAATTTCTCAAATTAACTTCCTTCTTATCATTAATGTAAATAACATTAGATGACGTCAAGTCAAAATTTGTTATGTGATAAAAAAGGAATCTTTTGGAATTTTATAAAGAAATGGAAATATTTTCCTTTTTTTAACCCTTAAAAGGTTGACATTTTTATGATGAAATTCATTAACACTTACTAATAAATCTTAACGGATAAAGTGTTAATTCAAACACACACACACACAAATGACGCGCAAAATATGAATTTGAAATATTTCAAATAAGATAACAGAGTAAAAATGAAATCTTTTTTAATCGAAAAATTAAATTTTATTTAAAAAAAAATAATAAAAAATTAAAACATTTAAATTTAAATCTTTAAATATTGAATTTTATTTCAATGTTGCATTAGGAAACAAGGTCCTTTTTTATACACATGTAACAATTTGCATACATATTTCCAATACATACTTACATGCATACATACATACATACATACATACATACATACATACAACATACATACATACATACATACACACATACACACATACACACATACATACATATGCATAGTGTTTCAAATGAAAAAATGGAAATGGAAATAAATCTGTTACTTTCGAAAGACTTATCCGATTTTAATGAAATTTCACATGGTAACAATTTGAGTTTGGTGCGACCTAATGGAAGTTGTCCACAGGGTCCCAAAAATTGTTTAAAGATTTTTATATATTGTCAACATATTCCATTGTTATGGTAGTTGTCTTTATAACACACACTAATGATATTAAGAAATTTTGCTTCGTCATGATGTCCCAGTTAACAATTAATATAGAAAAAGAAAAATAGGAGACAAGTTCTGGAGAATATTAACAGACTGTAATCTGGACAAAATAACAAACCGTGTTATGGGATAATAAAACAGACTGAATTCAACAAAATAGAACGGACTATAGTTCTGGACAATAGAACAGACTACAAATGACATAATTTCCGATACATTATATATAATTTGTCATCTTTTTCATGTTTCATAATAATGACAGAAACATTACAGATCTTAGTAAATTATTATTCCATTTAATTTTTCATTTGAAACACTGTGAGATGTAAGTAAAGCCATTCCACATGTTTTTATTTGCTCTTTTATTTGTTGTATGACCCAGTATTTTTTTTACTTTTAATTCTACAAGAATTATACACTTCATAGATACATTTATACATGTGACTTTATTTACAATCTCAATATAAAATACAATAGCAGCATCAACACAATACAACTACAACAATAATAATAATAATAATAGATAGTTTAATATTTTAACTTCAGGCAATAGAGATGAATGAGAGTAGAAGAAGTAAAGAGCAAAAATAAAATGAAAAGAAAATCTTTACCATTGACATTATTTAATTCTTTTTTTTTTCCAAACTTCCTATTTGTTTGTGTGAATACTGAAACATACACATTCACATATTGTGAATATACTGCCATTGTTATGGTAGTTGTTGTTATAACACACACTAATAAATATCAAGAAATTCTGCTTCATCATGATATCCCAGTAAACAAATCAATATAGAAAAAGAATAAATAGGGGACAATAGTCTGGACAATAGAACAGACTATAGTCTGGACAATAGAACAGACTATTGTCTGGACAATAGAACAGACTATAGTCTGGACAATAGAACAGACTATAGTCTGGACAATAGAACAGACTATAGTCTGGACAATAGAACAGACTATAGTCTGGACAATAGAACAGACTATAGTCTGGACAATAGAACAGACTATAGTCTGGACAATAGAACAGACTATAGTCTGGACAATAGAACAGACTATAGTCTGGACAATAGAACAGACTATAGTCTGGACAATTAGAACAGACTATAGTCTGGACAATAGAACAGACTATAGTCTGGACAATAGAACAGACTATAGTCTGGACAATAGAACAGACTATAGTCTGGACAAATAGAAGCAGACTATAGTGTCTGGACAATAGAACAGACTTAAAATAAGTCTGGACAATAGAACAGACTATAGTCTGGACAATAGAACAGACTATAGTGTCTGGACAATAGAACAGACTATAGTGTCTGGACAATAGAACAGACTATAGTGTCTGGACAATAGAACAGACTATAGTCTGGACAATAGAACAGACTATAGTGTCTGGACAATAGAACAGACTATAGTGTCTGGACAATAGAACAGACTATAGTGTCTGGACAATAGAACAGACTGTAGTGTCTGGACAATAGAACAGACTGTAGTGTCTGGACAATAGAACAGACTGTAGTGTCTGGACAATAGAACAGACTGTAGTGTCTGGACAATAGAACAGACTGTAGTGTCTGGACAATAGACACAGACTGTAGTGTCTGGACAATAGAACAGACTGTAGTGTCTGGACAATAGAACAGACTGTAGTGTCTGGACAAATAGAACAGACTGTAGTGTCTGGACAATAGAACAGACTGTAGTGTCTGGACAATAGAACAGACTGTAGTGTCTGGACAATAGAACAGACTTAGTGTCTGGACAATAGAACAGACTGTAGTGTCTGGACAATAGAACAGACTGTAGTGTCTGGACAATAGAACAGACTATAGTGTCTGGACAATAGAACAGACTGTAGTGTCTGGACAATAGAAACAGACTGTAGTGTCTGGACAAATAACAGACTGTAGTGTCTGGACAATAGAACAGACTGTAGTGTCTGGACAATAGAACAGACTGTAGTGTCTGGACAATAGAACAGACTGTAGTATCTGGACAATAGAACAGACTATAGTCTGGACAATAGAGCATGGTCTATTGAATAGATAAGAGTCTGCCCCACAGAATAGACTAGAGTGTTACATGTAAAACAAACTAGAGTCTAATCTATAGAATACAACAGAGTCTGGTCTTTAGAATAAACCACAGTCTGACCGAAAAAATAGACTAGCTGAAAGAATAGATTAAATTCTGGCTAAAAGACTAAAGTCTGGCCTATAAAGTAGACTGAGACTGGCCTTTGGAATATATTAGAGTCTGGTAAAGGAACTAGATTAGAGTCTAAACTATAGATTAGATCCAAATCTGACCTCTGCAATAGACTATAGTTTGGAAAAAACGTATTTCTTATTATTTGTCTTCATCTTGTCAATTGTTTGCTGGGCAACTTTTTTACAATTTATTAGAATTTTTATTGCTCTTTTTATCTCTTCAGCTCTGTGTGTGTGTATATGTAAGTAATTGTGTGAAACTCTGCAGGCAGGCGGCATTAGGCATGTCAAGTGCATTTTTAAGTTCTTTAAAATATTTTTTATCACAATTTGTAGCTTTTCTGATATTTATTTTGTTCATTCATTGTGGCGTCTGTTACCTACAAATGACTTTATTGTCACTGTCATGTTTTAATAGCCAGATTAAATAAATATTAAATAACAAATTTTGTGTCAATTTTTAGTTTTCATAAAAATATTTGAAAATTAAACTCTAAAATTAAAAAAAAAACCATTGAAACTGTTTTATAAAAAATAAATATTTTTTTTTTATAAAACAGTATTTTCCATTCAAAAATTTTTTATAATAATTTATTTTAGTTCCTTCGGACCATTTTCTTATTGAATTTATTTTTATACCCTTCATTTGACTGGGTCAAAAAGGTATATAAAAATAATTTCCACAATTTTCGACTTAGACCCCCAAAAGTATGTACCTTGGATCGTTATGAAAAAGAAATTGATGAGCTATGTCAGTCTGTCCTTCCGTGTGTCCGTTAAAATCGTGTTTATAAAGCCGACCTAAATTGAACTTTAATGATATGTATAGAAACAATTGGAAATGTTTTCGAGATTTTTGCTATTGAATTCCAGGGTAATTGGTTCATAAATGGCTCAGATGTTAGCAAAAAAACTGAACTTACTTCTAGTTTTTTTCAGGGGTTTTCTATTTTTTTTAAGAATTTTTAAAAGTTAGAGACTTAATTTTTTCCAAAAAAGATTTCAAAAAATTTAGCGGATTTAGCATTGAAGACATGAAATGAATTGACCATTAGTTCCTGAGTTATAGCTAAAACATATTTTCCTATATTTTGAACCACTGTAAGAACTATGGACTTGGTTAATGGCACTGATTGATTACAATTTTTTCCCTTGAAATTAATCTTTTTAAATTTTTAAGATCCAGTTCATAAACCCGAGATATAATCAATTCTTTTTTAAATTTTGTCCCATGTGGTTGTTGTTTTTATATACTATAGGAAAACAATATCAACGTTTAAAATAAAGTTTTTTTGAGATTTTGGCCATTCTATTAATGCCAGAAATTAATTTTTTACCAAAAGCTCACAAATATTTTGTGGATTTTTCATTTGAAGACGTAAACTCGATAGGGCCATTAGTTTCTGTGATATGGGCGAAAACATATTCTGACGATCCTGGGGCAGCTACGGACCTAGTTGCCACGCAGAAAAATTACTAATTTTTTCCTCGAATTTTAGTTTTTTGAAATTTTCCAATCGGTCATAAATAGTTGAGGTATTAACAATTCTTTAATTTTCCTTGTGGTTTGTTGTTGGATTCAGTATTAAAACAATAACAATGTAATGTTATTGTTTACGACTTTTTTGGGCGTTCTATTTAAGCTAGAGACTTAATTAATTAATACTAAGAGATCGGAAATAATAAGGAGGAGTTTTTTATTTGAAATTATCACAGTAAACGTTACATTATTTCGGAGTTATAAGCGAAAACGGATTCTCAGTTATTATGAAACTGCTATGGGATTTATGGACAAAATTTGATGCAGAAAAATAGTTATTTTTTTCTGAATTTTTGATTTTTTTTAATTTTCAAAATCGTCCCAAAAAGCCGAGTTATAATTACTCTTTTCTATTTATACTAAAATTGTTTTAGTAAAAGCGACGAAACTACTCGTGAATAAGATTTTTCATGCATATTGAGTGCTCTAGAGAATCTAAATTGACTCAATATTAAGGCTATAGTAATTGCTTCATTTTCTCCTCCTTCTATAAGTGATGATATTATGAAATCCAATTTATA